>JAGDQP010073566.1:0-10371 GCA_022664845.1 Lepisma saccharinum | reverse complement strand
TCCCATATGTTAACTTTTCCCTGATCTCGGAGGTTCTGTTCCCTGACTTCCCTCAGGTTTACCCTCCTCACCTTTCCATTTCCTAGTACCATCAACGCTGAAATGAGGTACCGCTAGATGCAGAGGCAAGGACAAATTACTGTAGGGGTGGGAAGGAAGCACGGTAGCGTTAACCTCAGTCGCCGCTTCAAGAAGACAGATGGGCTTGGCATTGGCAATGTAAAGTTCTCAATAGTTTTTCTCATTCATTTTTTTTTTCGTAGATACAAACAAATGCAAGTAGAGAATTCATAGGTTCAAATTTCCCTGCAATATTGAGAGATTATAAGCAATTTCCCTTTTTACCTTTTCTCCAAAATCTACTCAAAATTTACCTGCGCCAAGGGAAATTTCCCTTCAATTGGCATCACTGGGCAGAAGTCAAAAGACAATGTCACCCTTTTCGGTGGTCGACATATCTAGGCAAGATCTGGTATTCAGATGGGGGATGAAGTGCAGAGGGAAATGGTGCCGAAAGAGGACGTTATTAAGAAAAAGGGGGTGTGGAAGGAAGGAAAGGAACGGGGAGTTAGGGGATGCGTGAAATGAAAGCGAGGTTTTTTTGGCGTGGCTGTGTCAGTTGCATGAGAAGGTAAAGTATAAGGAAATTTTCTGAGGGTGGTTTTAGAAAACTGTCTCATATAGACAGCCTAGTTCTTGTTAGAAATGAAATATTTCTGGATTTCTTCATTTTCTTCCCCCCCTGGAAAATATTTTCATATACACATTTGTGAGTATATGTACACACAGAATTAAATTCTTATGTGGAAGCCACAGAGCCTCCTTCTTTCACTTAAATATAGGCCTATGCATATAGTGAAACAGTTGCACACCCAAATATACTCTCGAAATGATTGAATTGAATTTATTTATTGCCTTTAGGCCTCTATGGCTCAGGTCGAAATGAGTTAGGGGAAGGAAGCAGCAAAGAATTGGGTAGAGCCTAAGTTGAAAGCACTATTCCGGCATTTGCCTGGTGTAACTGAGGAAACACTGCATAAACCTCAGTCAGCGTGATCAGAAGCAGGCATCCAACTTATAGGACCTCCCGAGTACTAACCCAACACTCTGCCAATTGAGCTAAATCCGCCATATTGTCCACCTATATTAATCGGTTCGTAACAATTAACTAGGACCCATTCATCTTTGACGATGTCTACAAAACTGAGCTTAGTGAGTTGCCGTTTATAGTGCGAAACAGATAATTTTGCCGGAAGTAATAATATCGTCGCAGACACAAATTAATTTTAATGAGAATATTTTACATCGAAGTATACAGGATATGAGTAAGGTGAGTGAAGGAAAACAGTAAGTCCTATAGGTTGCCGGTGTTGAAATATACTTTTCGGGCAGAAGACAGGGGCGTTTTATCTCCCAAGGTGCCTTCCGTTTTCTTAAGAACGTAAGGTTTGACTACCTGAACCACAAATTGTTTATTGCACCTCGATACCCCTATTAGATTGCTAAATATTTAAATTTAATTATTTCCCAAGATGGCGGAGTGTACTTTGTGACGTCACATTTTTTTCGTTTTGATGTTTCTTTCTCGGATGCAATTATGAGCAAGATATCATTTATTTCATATTGATGTGACCATTAGATTCCGAAATATTCAAATGTAAATATTTTTCAAGATGGCGACCAGAAAGTATGTGACGTCACACGTTTCTCTTCAAGTTCCAAGTGCCATTCCGAGCTATAATGTTTTATTCCACCTAGATACGACTACTACAATGCAAGATATTCAACTGTAATTATTTCGCAATATGGCAGCTTGTACTTTGTGACGTCACATATTTTTGCTATTCTGATTGAGCTTTCTCGTTTCAGATGCAGTTCTGAGTAACGTATCGTTAATTTCACCTTGAAACGATCACTAGAACGAGAGAAATTAAAATATAAATATTTCTCATAATGGCCACCATAACTAAGTGACGTCACATATTTTTGCTATTGTCTCTAAACGGCTTATACAGTACCTTTGATTATAGACGCAACATGGCAGAGATACCTGCGACCCCTGAACGCCTTACCTTTGGTTATACAGTAGATACTTCATTATGTGAAGATTGGCTGCAATCGGCTCATTGATTCCTATGTAATGGTGTATTTAATAATTCAGTTTTGTTACCATGGAAACGGTAAATAGTTTGATATTATTGATGTGGTTCAAGTCTGAAGGGTTGAGTCTTATGCAATCATTCACAAGTTTGAAACAAATTAACCTAAACGTTCTCACTTGAGGCGCGAATAGTTTCGTTCCCATGGAAACAGTAATAATGTGAACGTTCTGGTGCGGCTAAAACATGGAAGATTGTCCATTCTATCAGAATACCGAGTTTGGATCATGGGTGCAGCCGTTCTTGCGTAATTCGTAAAGCCGTTTCTCTTTGATTACCGTTACCATGGAAACCATACAGCTCTTCGTTAATTCTTGATCCATAAACCTTTTCCCCCACAGCCACTGTCACTGTGCAAAGATTGGTGACTATCGGTCAAGAAAGTTCGGAGGAGGTAGATTTCAAAAAAACTACAGAGTGAACGTACAAGAGCTGAGCGAGCGACAGCGAGCTCAACTCAATTAGGCTTATTGAATTGGTTTCTATAAGCTTATGTATGTCTACCAAAGGGTGGCGATGCTGATGATGATGGGTGTTCTGTCCACAAACAGCTCTATGGGCCGTAAACTCCTTAACAAGCTGAATCGACGGTTATTTGCAATTGCCCTCAATCAGATGAAGAAGACATCTTAGACAATACCTAATTTAAAGTAGGTTTCGAACCTTTTGTATCTCCACCGGGTATCGAACTGGAGTACACCCAGATTATGTTCTTGTTCACATAGCATTTACATACTAATCTACTTGAATTTTGTACATAAATTTTATTTACAAGTAATAATTAAAAACAAATGTTTTATATAGATGAATAAGGCTAACTGCCTAATACTTAAGTTTTAATAAACTCATGTTTATATTTGTGCACCAGAATTAAAGAGAAAATTAACAGAATTTAATCTTGTGCAAATCTGATTTGCTCCAAACTTAAATCCTGAACATGTAACAAGATTGGAGATTTATTTTTAACGTCATGTGTTTACTATAGTGAAGTTCAGTGAAATTCACTGTGTCCTTTCGTAATTTTATGCGGGATTATCCTAAAAGCCCATTGCCATACAAGTCCATTTTATGCGGGATATCTCATATCTTTGTACACAAGTCCATTGCACCAGGTTGACCACCAACTTCTTCAGAGAGGGAAGAGGAAAATGATAGTAGAACAGATTGATGGGGAGAGAGAGAGGAGATCTACTCTTATTTTAGAAACTTATTCCCCAATAATGCATCTGATAAACTTGGCGACTAGATGGGAAAAAGTTTTAATAAGACTTGTACGAAGAAGATTACATGACAAAAACTGGAATAAATTGATGAAACACGAAACCTTAAAAAGTAGATTGTATCCTACTACTAACTCTCAGGCAGGACAGCATGCTACCTAGAAAATGGCTGGATAGAGACACGAAGCAATACTTGCAATTAAATCCCAGGTAATAATACTTCTAAACAATGTTCGATTTGTTATAAATGACGATTGGATCCTACAACTAATGGTTGCTGGTAAGTTTCAACATACTATCTGTTTGTGTAGAAATACAAAGATTTTATCCCTGGTTGGGATAATATTCGGATTCAACAACCGGGGATGAAATCCTCTGATACCAGGGATAATTCCCAGCATCCCCCCTGACAAATCGAACATTGCTTCTAAATACTAAAAATAATCACAGTTTGTAAAAGCTATTTTCGGTTCGCTTACGTCAATATTTGAAATCATTGCATTGAATGTCTGTGCGGCGACAGATCTATAACCGCAAAGATTTCCGGGCAAGGTGGCCGATGAATTTTTCATTATCTTCCAACGAATGGGGGTTTACGTCCTTCAGACCGGACCCTACAGTTTAAAGTAGATTCCGAGTCACTGCGGTTAATGTATCCGCTAACGAGAATTGAACCCCTGAATCCATTGATTGCTAAGCAATGAGCAAAACTACTCACCCATCGATGACCGGATGACGTCATATTTGAGTAATGTATATGCACATTCGTAAAAAAAAAATAGGCTTTGGAAAATTTTCCAAAACCTTAAAGTTGGACGTACAATTTGACAAGGAAAACGTAATCCAGTGATTCTGCCTTAAGTCCCTAATGAGGGTGTAAACCCCCAAATTCTAGAGTATACACCCACAACTTTACAGTTTGTTAGGTTAAAAATAGGTACTAATTCCGCAAAACTCTACACCCCTCCTATTTCAGCTATACACCTCCCTTCAAAGGTAAAATCCTGGCTAAATCTCTAACATAATCAATATTAATTTCATGTCTGTATTGAATATTCCTTTACCATTGCCATAACATATAACTTGTCGGAGTTTGATAACATTTCTATCGACCATTTTTTTAAGGTGAATATGAATGTAAGTAACATGAACACCTAAAGTCTAATGCTAATTGACAAGTTTACTGGATATGTACAAGCAAGAGTTGATCCAACTTTATTTATTGTGTAAAAATGAGATTTGTATATGAAAATAAGGTCTATCCAACAAACAGAGAAATTTTAATATCATAACCGTTTCCTTCGTAGCCTGAATCTTTAAACAAAAGATCACGTAATTAGAGTCAACATTCTTCAGTTTAGAAAATAACTAGCAGGCTTTTCCTGAATGAAATTCTTGTAACGTCTATTTTTAACTTCCCATCAATCTTTCTCCTCATATGTGCCACCTGTTATTCAATTTCACACTTAAAATGTAAACCATCGTTAAGCCAAATATATATATTTTTTTATTTTAAAATTACAAAATTACTACAAGGAAGGAAATGCTTATAAAATTCCAAATGATCTATATCGAAAACGTTCCAGTAATTTTGCATACGTGAGCCTGCTTTTCCCATTCTCTAATTATTTTAAATATGAAGAAGAAAAATTCCTCGGGTGGGTTAGGAAAGAAAAGGATGTAGAAGAGGTCAAGGGTAACAAATACCACACATGCGTATGAAGAAGCTAACAAAAACCAGGAAACTTGTGACACAACCATATAGGATGATCCGGTTGAGTCATGTCCTACATGATGATACTGAGGACATGTAGTAAATGCTTTACCAGTCACCATAGGCGAGGTCTAGTATGAATTGTTCGTGTTATCAGATTAAACACTTTTTAAGGAGTGGTGATGTACGTGTCTTGGACACTTCTCAGAAGCAATAGTAATGAAAAAAAATCCCTCGGAGAATGGACTCCCATAATATTTTTATAGTCTTGCTTCATTGCCACCATTTTCCTGTTTTTTCGGCAAAACCATACCATTTTCCCTTTTGTTCTTGTATTGTGAAGCAATGACAATGGTACTTTTTCACTGTCCATTTCTTGTAAATCTCTCCCCCCACTTTTTTTTTCGCGTTCCCTTTCGTTAATTTATTAGTCTGTCAAAAAGGATAAATTGTGATTGTCTATCTTCACAATGCACTAGGTAATAGAATAGCCTTGAGAGAGAAAAAAAATTGAGCGGAAATGATCCAAGTTAAGGATGCTGGTAGGATTCAGAAATTCCACAAAAATTTTCAATCTAAAAGCTATATCATAGCAAGAGACCCAACAGGAAATACTAAGAATAGCTTTGACCAGGCATGATATAACTCCACTTAACGATTTACGAACTGTGGATGACACAAAGATGACGGTGAGCGTTGTCATTTATAATCTCTCCCTCTCTCAAACAGCTAAGAGTAAACTACTATTAAGCTGCGTGGGTTATCTACAACAGATGTAGAAAATTTGGTGCAAGCGCGGGTCGTTTCACTGATAAACTGTAGCAAATATCACATTCTGTACATTTGAATAGCACTTTCTAAGAACTATTTTTGATATCTGTTTATTCTGCACAAATAGATCTATACGATTGATCACTACTTCTTATCACTTTCTGTCTTCTTGCTTCCGAACAATGTACTTTCTATGCACTCTTTAATCATTTTCTGTACGTGCGGTTTTTTTTTTTGTTTTTTAATTACTTTTCGGAAAATAACTAAAAAAAAATATGTATGGGAAAGACATTTCATTCATTGAACTTGTTCTTTTTTGTTTCACGTATAATTCTAAAACCTCATCAGTGACAGATCCAGAGAGAGGGTGCCCCCCCCCCCCTAGGGGAAAATATTTTTATAGCATTACGTTAACAATTAATTTATCTTAGAAAAATCTTGAATTTGTTTCCGGACAAATCTAATTTATCTACAAATATCAATGTTGGGGATACCGGTGGGCTTATTCCATGATAAAACATTGTAATATGAGGATTAAATATCATAAAATTTTATACTTAAAACATTCACTTAGCAGGAAAATATCGAAAATGTCCCTGGTCTCCCCTCCGTCACGAAAATGCTGACTCTGCCATTGAAATGCAAGCTGTTACACACTTCCCTTGTGTAGAAAACTTTCTGTTCCTTTTTTTGTACAGTGAAACTGCAGACGTCCCTAATTTTACAAGACAAACATCATTAACTTTACTCAAAATGTGAAAGAAGCACCGCCCGCTGCATCTATAACTGCCTGCCTATTCGCTTCAAAAAGCATGTTTTTCGCGTAAACATTTGCTTGCTAATTCCGACGCAAGAGGCAGCACAATACGTCCGTTTTAGTCTGTAACTCTTAAGGATTGGTATAAGGAAAGCTGAATATTTCGAAGAGTTTTAGGAAAAGTATGGTGTACAATTGTACTATAGATGCAGCGGGCGGTGGAAGCAAGTGACCCCAGCCTTAATTCAAGGTGAGACTCCGACATTCGTCTACTGTGGCGGATGGAAATTCTCGATCATGATCTCAATCCATTGTTATTCTCATTTTGTGTTCTTCACAACGCTTAGTTTTAGATCGATCTAACCCCCCCACACACACACACACACACACGCAAAAAAAATCATTCCCTAATTAGTAAAACCTAAGAATGAGATGTCATACAAGACTTTGCTGAATTTTGGACTTGCAGGTAGAAAAACAATGTGAGAGAAAAACGGAAATGGAGAGGATCATCAAAGTAAAAAAAAAAAACGTGTCGAAGAACAATAAAAAGAATGGAGGATCAAGAGACTGAGAAAGTGAATGAGGGAGACCAGGTAAGTATCCATTTGGAACACATGCTGAGAGGCGGCTGAATAAACAAATAACCCACTTGAGCACAGCAGGAAGACATTTTGGATGAGACCAGGTAGAAAATCGGAACACTAAACCTCTGAAAAAACAAAAGCCCAGGGTCTGACAGCATTGACTAATGTGATTTTTGTTCATTTATTTTCTCCCCTGACCCACTAGAAATGTTTTTTAGCGAAACATTCCAATTTAACTTGTTTGTTCTTTCCATTTTCGTGGGGGGGTTCATCATTTCACAAAGGTCTCTCGCTAAGAACGACAGGAAACAAGTTGTTCAATTAGTAGCCAAACAGTACATTACCTTTCTCTACAAGAATGTTTAAACACTTTTGAGCATTCGTTTTGTGTAATTTAGCCCACTTCTGTGACCACAATATTGTTTTTGTTATACCTTCTTTGAATGTTTTTGTTCGGTCTACATCATTTTTTCATGCATGTGAATATACATTTTTTCGTGTTATGAGGTTCTCGGATTTTCATTTTGTGTGTTGTGAAAAAAAAAGTTTTTTTTTCCAAAACGTCGTTTTTTTTTCACACAGTAAGTGATTTCATGCTTTATGCTGCAGATAATTAATGTAATCAGCACAATTAGAGTTAAGCTTTCATACATTCGTCCCAATTTACTTTGCTTTGTTCCGATGTAGACTTACGAGCAAGTAAAATGTAACTAATGTTGATTTACCAAGGCCCGCAGGGCCCTAGGATGGACTTCTGGGCAAATGATGGGATTTTTATAAATGCATTCACTACCGTATTGCTATACTTCCTTTATATTCACCCTGACAAACATAGGGAATTAACGAAAGACATATGGACTGAAGTTGTTTGGTATATTTTGTATTAAAATACTAATAAATCTCTAAAAAAAAAACTGAAGAAATATTTTGAATTATAAGAAGAGTTTAAGTTTCTAAAGATAATACAACTTTGGAGACATCTTTACTACAAACTGAGAAACTATGAATTCTCACCGACATATGCTCTTATCCCGTATATACAATACATTAATTTCTAATTGCAGTATTTTTCAAGGAAGATATCCATTTTTTTATTATAATTACCATCCGCAAAAATCAAATGATCAATCAATCAAAATCAGCTCAAAATTCCGGGAAATAACCTGCTTCTATTCAAGGGCAGATATATGTTTGGGTTTATTAGTAGATTGTTTTTGAATTTGAGTTTAATTTTTAAGGCCTTTAGGCAATTTTGGCTCAGGTCGGATGGATGATGAGATGAATTGGTGAAATGAAGAAAGTGGGACGAAACGGGAGAACTCCGAGAAAACCTACGCGTACGGTGTTTGTCCACCACAAAACCCACATGGCATGAGGGATCGATCCGACCACGGATCGATCCGATCGAACGCCAGAGGTGAGTGTTCCACCAATTGAACTAACACGATCCCACTAGTACATTGTGTTCGGACTCCAAGGCTCGCCCCATACTGTAAAAATATATCCAGATAGAAACAGTGCACCAAAAACAATTTATGTTACATGCATATTTCAAAAGAGTTGCATAATTAATACTCTTGTAAACAAGCAACTACATATAGGTTTCTTCTAACGAGTCTGTTGCAATAGTGCTCCGAGAAGTATTATTTCAAAGCATATCATAACGTAGCCAAGTCGCGCGGCTTCCCCCGCGCTTTTTTGAAACTATAGTAAGTATTACCGGCACGTAACAGTATGAGAGCTATTTGAAAATTGAATTTTAAAATAGGGTGGTAACGCTGACAACTACGTACTTGGGCACAAGGAACAACCACAGTATGTTTCAATTGTGTCAAATATGTATACTGAAAGCTTGGTGCGGATACGTCGAACTGAATGGAAGTAGTAAATATTTAATTTTTTTAAATTGATTGGCAACATTGTCAACTGTGGGACCTAAAGTACCTCTATGACGTCCCAGTACGTAAATACAAAGTTTGGTCCTAATACATTCAGTGATACGGAAGCAACTAAAAATTTTATTTTCTAAAATTGGTTGGCAACACTCTGCGGCGCTGGAAGTACCCACATGAACTGTCCCAGTACCTAATGCATATGTTAAATTTTGTGTAAATCAATACGGATACGTCCAACTGTAACAAATATGAAATTAATTTTTTTAATCGTTTGGCAACCCTGAAAAACTACGGTGCCTGGAGTGCATGTATGACCTGTCCCAGTACTTAATGAACATGTATATCAAATTTAGTGTAAATCAATAAATGCGTGTAGATTTGTATTAATAAAGGCATTTCTATAAGTTACATTTTAAAATGAGCTGGAAACACTGACAACTGAGGTGCTTGAAGTTGGGGGCACCTAAAACTTTCTCCTATTGTGTTGAATGATGTTTAAGCTAAGTTTGGGGTAGATACGGCATGGAAGAAGTTTTATTCAAAATTATTTTTTTTTTAAGTTGACAACACTGAGAACAGGGAAACCCAGAAAATCTCATATATACCAAAACAATTTGCAATGTACGGTTTAATTTATGTTGTATTTCTTCTTAAAAAGTAATTCTTGCTTAAAGAGACATTAGCAGTATTACAAATTGCTGCCCTGAAAAAAAAACCACGAAATTTAGAAAAATAACGAAGGCTCTTGCTTTGCCAATAAAAAACGGAAGTTTTAGAAAAAAAACGAACGTTTTTTTTATTTACAACATTATAAGTAATGAGGTACGTAAGATAAGATAAAACCGACCATAAAATTCATTTTATCTTATCTTACGTACGGGTACCTCTCAAAATGAAAATTAGAGATCCTCATAACATGATAGAATGTGTATTTTAGTTCATGGGAAAATGACCTATTCATTTCATCTAAATCCAATTATTGAACTATTTGTTAGCGTCAGGCTAATACACGGTATTCCAAAGAGATTAGTCATAAAGTGAAGATTCCAATTTCTAACATCAGCCGTGCGGTCTGCACGGCGGTAAGCCAACGACTCGAACGGTTCGACTCCCGGTAGGAGCATGGGTGTGGATTTTAATAGCTAAAGGGCGAATCGTGAGGGGTCGAAGTCCAAAGTTACTAGACTGGCCCATATAGAAATAAAGTTTGTCAAGGTTTTTTTTACCAATTTCTTACATCAGAACAAGATAGGGATTCATACAAAAAA
>JAGDQP010073564.1:0-10372 GCA_022664845.1 Lepisma saccharinum | reverse complement strand
ATGGCGTCTATGACAAACATACCCTCTAAAAGATAATACATTGACCTGGTATCCATTCTTGTGTATTCGTTTTCCAGTATTTCATGCATTTTACAAATAAACATGTGTTTTCCTACTTACATCACACTATAAGTACGTATTCTTATGAATGAAACTTTTGGCTACTGCGCTCGTCTTTATGGACGAAAGCACTTTTTTAATCATGTTCTGGTGGTTTCCTAATGTGACCTACTCATCCACCAAGTTTGGTCAAAAAAGCAGTTTGAAGCATCGATAGGTTTACTTATGAGTGATATACGGCATTTTTAGACGTACGATATATTAATAAAGATAACAAGATATATCCTTAGATTGTCTTATGAAAGTCGTGCACCATATGCTTCTATAACCGAGGCTGTTGTAAGTTTTTTCCCCTGGCACTATTATTATTTTAAATTTAAAAAAAAATGTTCTCGTAAAATTTTTTGAATACTTTTGCCTGCTTACGAGTGGGTCCACCTGTTGGTTTATGTATTATTATACTATTTGTTTATTATATACAGTTAATTGTTACATACGGAAGGATATTTGCACTTTTGTTTTCTTAGATTCAGTGGGTCTTTTCATTAGCAAAGTTAGGTGGTCGAATAATTTTCTCCAATTGTGCTTATTTTCTTTACTAAATTCTTATTAATTTGTCTACTTTATTTAATATCTAATGTTCATATCCTAATGAGTATTTATTCGTTAGTTATCATTTTTTTTTATTTGAAAGGTATTCTTTTCGTATTACTGTAATTCCTTTCAATGGTAATTGTAGAATTTTTTTTAAAAAATAGGTATGCCTGAACTCTCGTTTTACCTAGTTTCCTCAAAATATGGCCCTTTTTTAGTAATGAACGTGTGATAGTTACATTGCATAGTTACTTACCGCTAACTGGTTATGTGAACACGAAAATCTCGTACAAATCAGCTTATATTTTTCCAATGTATTTTTATGTTGGGAAATTCTTTACACGCGTCTACTAATAATGATACGAAAATAATTTTTATGCTTTCGACGGTCCAGAAATTGATTTCTTATCTTTCCAAACGTATCTGTGACAAATTTGAATTTAATTTATTTATGGCCTTTAGGCAACTCAAGTTCAGACCGGGATAGGGTGGGGAAAGAGGAAATTGGAACGTAGTCGGCTAGGGCTAGTTAGTAGGGTACCATCGTGGCGTTTGCTCGGTGTGACCGATGAGAAACCCTGTAGGAAACTGTCAGAGTGGGAGGTCGCTGGTATCGTTCCCAGAGATGATGACTGCTACGACTGCGCCGTGCCAACTGAGCTGCGGCCGCTTGGTTTATCTGTGACGAAGTTCAAGGTATGTTTTTATCACCAAAACATATTTTGACCTGAAAGCCTTCTTGGTATGTACTACTCAGATATCGGAAGGTCATCAAATATCAACAATATCAAATATAGAAGAACGTGAAACTGTCTCTGAATGTGTGGTTTTCTTCATTGAGATCAGTCTTCCGTAAAGAAAAATTTGCTATCTCGTGAGCGATTTGAGATGTATGTTAGCATACTGTTGTGTTGTAGAATCCAGGGGAACGTTGAATGGTCCCAAACCTTACCCAGCCCGCCATCCTGGACGAGATTTTCACGTGGATTCCATGTCTCTGCGCAAATTCCTGGTGGTATTAAATTAGAAGTTCTAGCCTCATTCTTCCATAATATTTTGCTTGGAATCGCCATGCTTTGCTTTCTATGCGTTCATCGCAAAACAAAACGATATATATGTAGATTTATTTCGTGCTCTAAACAAACGAATGACATCGTCTTTCTTTAGAAACTGAGAGACGTAAGGTGTGAATCTACCAGCTACACTGACTGCTGTTCAACCCGTGTCGTCTTACGTGATGGCTCAACTGACGAGCAACCTTTCACCAACTGGAAAAATAAATTGTAAACATTGAAAAGGCTAGATATAGTAAAATTTTAAGAAACGTAATCGAATATACACCGTCTACAGTTTCAATTAGGTTAGTCTTCGTATCTGCAAGTACTCCGGTTAATAAACGCAGTCATTGCAGATTCATTTGGAATAATGTTTAGCGCTTCGGCTTCTTAATTTGAAGAGCGGGGTTCAAATCTCTGTTGACTCACGTTTCATTTTTTTTTTATTTTAATTTTTTCAGTGTTTCAGATTTCAGTTAATTAAACACAATTTCCGTATTTGACTTGTCAGAGTTTTTTTTTTCTGTTCCTATGGATTTATCATCAGACTTTGTTGTGGTTTTCGTGTAGTAAACAATAATCAATAATCTTTCGGAAGACGTATCTGAATAAAATAACATGGTGGTCAGATGCCTTCCGAAATATTGAGTTTATGCTCCCTGGGAGAAGTAGTTCACTGGGAGTAGTAGTGTGTTCAGAAGTTGATATACATTGGACTGAACTGCTACTTTTTATGTATGATAGCCTTCATAATGACTTCATGAATCAAAATTTAACTAATATATTACAGATGTTAGTATAACTTCTAGGAAATACAGTAAATTCAACACTACTGTGGTTGTATATAATCGACTTAAAATTTTGTTGTATATAGAATAATTTGTTTTTGAAGGTGGTGATATATTGAGTGACAGGTTCGGTAATGCTTTTTATAACAGATTTTTCTGCAATTCAAAATTTTTATTAAACAATAAGCAGTAATATTATTCATTTATTTTTTCTACCAAAGATTAACAACTTTCCCTAACTACTGTGCTTGCGTAAACAACAAGCATGTTCAGTCATAGTTTTTGATTATCTCTATATATATAATCAGCAATTAGAAACTAAATTAGTAAATTAGATTACTTTTTGAGATACTTACGTAAAGGAAGACTTTCAAAATATGCTACTGCGTTTGGTAGTGCATACCCACTTTGTTTATGTTCAAGATTCAGAATCCTGATTTAGAGCAGTAGTTTTCAACCGCTAGTACGCGAAACTATTGTACCGGTCCAGTGCAAATTAATACGTTTTATTATGTTGTAGGTTTTGCACTTTGCAAAACAACTAGAATCTGACGATGTGGTAGCATCTTTTGAACATCAAATAAGCATCTAATTTACTGGCATCATCCCGGTCCATGAGTATGAAAAGATTGAGAAACACTGGTATAGAGCTTGCCTACATTACAGGACGTTTTAATGGTTAATGAAATGTTGATACAATACGTTTTTTTAATGACTATCTAAGTAGATTGTTCAATTACTTGAGATTGTCGTGGGGGGGGGGGGATTCTCATTAGATTGCTTAAAGAACTATCGAAATCTTGAATGAGAAGCCAGCCATTGCAGACACGATATGGAACATGATAGATTAAACGTTCTTTTGTGTACAATGTTTGGTGCGTTTAAAGTTATTTTCGTCATTTGCAGTATTTTATACTTACAGGTACTTAGTTTGAATAATTTTTGTGAGTGAGGTTCGTCGTAGAGCACAGAAGAACGTCCACTTTTCTGGAGAACAGTTTGAAAATTCGACCTCAGCACGTACTTTTCCTGTACATCGAATTTAAAAACTGTCTGAGCACTTAGGGACTACTCACTCTTATCATATTATTCGATTCGTAAGAATAACACGACATTTAAATCACACACCAGAGTGTGATGCAAAGTCATTATTATTATTATTTTGAAAATTTAAAAAGTACGCTCTTTTCCCATGTTTTCCTTCTTTCAGGTTAAAGAAATGCTTGCACAAAGTTGTTATTTTTTTAGTGTGTAGATATATGCGCTATTTCAACCTTTTACCCTTGACAAATGTTTTGAAAAAAAAAGTCCATTTAATGATGACAAAGAGCCATCAATCATTTTTGTATAAATCAAACAAAATTAATTAAAATTTGAGTGGAGGATAATGTTTCTTTCATAGTAGATGGAAAATGTATTGAAGGATGAAATGTAATAATGTATATATAATTTTGTACTTGCACTAATACAAATATAATCATACACAACGAGAAACATGTTCTGGTTTGAAAATGCAGTGAAGAATTACAGAAGTAATGGGAAGATAATTAAACAATAATAATAATAATAATCAGTTGACTTGTTTTGGGATAGGAGGTAAATTGTTCTTCTGGGATGATACCATATTTTGCGGTTATTCATTCCATTTTTTAGGATATTCGAACTATTCCACGAATCTATTCTGGTAAAGCACCCTAAAGAAAAATTTCCTCTTATGGTTGTGCTCTAATTTTGTTACTGGAACCACAGATGGACATTTGTAAGGATAGTTGGTGTACGAACATCAAGTATATACATCGAGTTGAATGCTTTTGCTACAGATTAAGAATAATCACACAGACACACGAGCACACGAGGCTGTTAAAAAATGTTAATCTTTTAGATGAAAGCATCTATTACTTACAAGTTAAACTCGAATTGGGATGGGCGTAAGCTTTCGTGCTGTTATCACCCACACAATTTTATCTTACAAATTAAACACTAACCGCCACCTTCAAAGCAGTTCTCAGTTGATCATATGCATGCACTTCAGCGTTCGTTATGTTTTAGAATCGTTTAGTGAGAGTCTCTGGAACTCACTCCTTATGTTTGCTTTCTTTCATCTCGTTGGCATCATTTTCCTTTTTCAGCTTCTTTTTGATTCTAAAGATTAGGAAAAAGTAGAATGTCTGGCTCCATATCTAGTAAATAAGAGGGATAACCCATGGTATGAATTTTTATGCCTAAAATTTTTTAGAGTTGAAGGAACAATGTGAGTGGAAGTGTTGATAGTGAGTCATTTGGAGAAAAGTGAGAGATTTTTTTTTATTATTAACAAATTGTTTAATTTTTCATCCTCCGGAAAAAGGTATTACTCTTGCCTCGCAGTATTAAAGAAATCATTAAATCTCTTTATTGTATATGGGTCGTATTTGAAGAGTTCTCGACCTTCTCGAAATCGCTTGACACGCACACACACACACACACGTGTACAGATGCCTGCTCTGAAATCCTTATCAAAATCAATTCGCAGCATCTGTAGTTTATTTACCCCCGTGACTAATTCAATTTTCTGAACAGTCTTCCACGTGTGAACGCAACAGTGTATACACACCCAAGCCCCGTCGTCTAGTGGGAACCACACGGACTTCGTATCAGCATTATCGAGGCATGCGGATGAGAGTCCTGCTTACCGCCATGCTGATTGGGGTATTCGCTAAGTTTTATCAGTCGACTGCGGGAATCGTAACATAAGTGAGGCCTTTCCATGGATTGCCGGAAGTACTTCCTGAGGGATGGCATCCCTCCGATTTAAGATTGGCTCAGGTACTCCTACAGGGGGTGTTGTGGGGGTTATACGCTGGTAGTACTGGCAAATATTCTCAGTGCCTACTCCATTTTGTGTGTATGTGTGATAAATTGTAGTGGTTAAATTTTACTTTTGTATCAAATCATTGTGAATGACAGCACACCAAAATTGTGGACAAGAAAGGCAAACATTTTTAAAGTCGTTTTTCAGAGAAACCAAAATTTTGTAACAGCTTCATGAACAGTTTTCTGACAAGAGCATTAGTTTTTTTTTGTTTGTTTTTTAACCTGTTCAATTCATTCTCAAAAATACTTTGAAATACTTCGAAAAGTTACGGGAACAGCAGGTATTCATGTTGTGCTGCTTGTCATTGCGCTCGCGTAGATGGCAAGTGGTTCAAGAACATTGCCATAGAGAGACTTTACTAGCCACCAAACTAGTCTGTTGTTACGAATCTCCCAGGAAACTTGTGGACTAGTATGTGGAGAAAGCGGAGTTTGAAGACATTTTTCAACACCAGAAATTAGTAAGAAAAAATACGTGTTTGGGTGCTTTAAAAAAAGCACTAATTCACAATATTTCTTGGAGGGTTTGCATCACTGAAAAAGTCAGTAGGAACCATAAAGATATTTGACTGAAAATGTATGGTACATATTCTAATATACCAAAATATAGCATACGTAACCTTTGTTGTTTCTGGTAGGTAATGTTCGTCCTCATACTTAAATTAGTGAGAAGTATTCTCTACATAAACTGTTCAAAATGATGGTCTTTTTGCATTAGTGATGTTTAAGTAGCAAACATTTGTTAAATAAAACTATTTTATTATGGTATTGTAAATTTACGATTTAATATTCAAAGACAGCAGTTACTACTACTACTAATAATAATACGGTCATGAACAGGATAAAGTAGCTAGAAAATCTATTTTTCATTTACAGAATGCTTTTCATTCAGCAGATAGCCGAAATTTAATCTTGATTAAAATAAAAGTGTGTCTCTCAGAGGCTTCCTGTAGATTTTACGTTTGTTTCCTTCACATAAGGGGAAAAAAATTGAACGTACATACCAAATAATTGCAGTTCGTTCATTGATGATGAAAAGTAACAAAGGAGTACAATCCTAATTTTGAAATATTGAAAGGAGTAATGTATCTTGCACTGTCATGATATCGTGCTAATACAGATATGATCAAACTAAACAGATGAAAGGGACCACGGTGGCTTAGTTAGTAGAGCGCTCACCTCTGGTACTAGGGGTCGTCGGATCGATCTCTGCTCATGCCATGTGGGCTTTGTGGTGGACAAACACCGTGTGCGTGGGTTTTCTCGTGGTGCTCCCGTTTCTTCCCACTTTCTTCATTCATCCCATCACCATCCATATGACCTGAGCCATAGTTGCCTAAAGGCCTTAAAATAAATTCAATTCAATTAAACAGATGAAACAAGTTAATTAAAATTGGCTGACAAGACTTATACACTTGACTTCATTATAAAAACACACAGCAAGAGTTACAGTTTCGATGTTCTATCGACACTTTCCTCAGACGAAACATTATAATTGTATAAGCCTGGTCAGCCTTTTTGAATAACTTAGGTACAAGGCCTAAGGAAGGCCTCAACATAGTTATATCCAGATGAAACACTATGTTATGCATGATGCAGTTTTACATTGATTTTGATTCGATTCCTTCCGCCGTATCACCTCACCAGAGGGACTCTTTAATGCAAGAAAAACGCTCCTTGGTTCTCTTTCTAGGCATAGGGTCATAGAAACGCGGAGTTTCTAAATGCAGTGTATTCCCAGATTTCCCACTCGCATTCACTCAATAGTATATAGTGGAGGAAGAAAAGAAAACAACGAGTATTCCAGAATGCCTCATATCCCCAGTGGCAATGCCACAAAAGCTTGAATGTAAAGTTTCAAACCTTGTTTTTTTTTATTATTATTATTATTGTGTAAATTCGCAACAAAGTACGTGGATTTTCAAGCATATTATAAGTTGTATCCGATGCACGGTTGAATTGATTGTTCTAAAGGTATTAAACAAATCTAAATATACCTACACTTCATTTGCATTCTTTATTGCTTTTGTATAACGTTCTATAACAAGATCAAATTTGAAATTAACCGTTAATGTTTATTATTGTTAACTGAGTTTGATATTTCTCTTTAATTTTTTAATTGTTGTAGTCCTCTCTACATTTGATTTGAATTCTTTATACTCTTTATAGGTTTAGTGTGGTATCAAAAACTTCCTTAATATTACATCTGTTTTTAGTTACGATTTTCTGTTTCTATTCACAGGTCTGAACCTCGAAATTCATTTTCAAACGAGACAGCTGAAGATGATGATGAGGAAATACTTGGGTCCGATGACGACGAACAAGAAGACCCACGGGACTACTGCCGAGGTATGAAACACTAAGCTCTAAAATTGATATTACAAGAAGTGAACTTAAGTACATTTATTTGTAGCACTAAACAAGGTTATAGTCAATATTGTTTTTCATTGACCCCAAAAGAAGCAGCACAATTATCTTAGTAACGTTGCTTTAACATTCGCTGAATAGATTGTGTGACATCAAATCCTTTGGTCTTTGTTTCACTTACCATTCTTGTAGTTTTCTTCATTTTAATCCTCGTCGTAACATTTTCTTCGAGTTTCTGATGTATCGTTAATACACGCTTTTGTCTCAACAAACAGAATATTGATGGCAAAAATTCAAAACCTCGTGTCTCCTCGTTCAACCAAATTTTTTCATCTTTGAGCTGCGAGGATTGCTTTGAAATATATATATTGTAAATATACACTTCCACAGTCGCAGAATTGATACAAGGAATTACAGGGTATCAAAAGATAAGAACGTAAAACAGTAGGAGATACAATGTTTATCACTTTGGCCGTAGATTATGTAAGAACCAATATGTATTTGTTTGTTGTTCCTCTAACTGGAAATTTTGTCCATAGAAAAGAGTTTTTACAATCTCTCATATAATTATTGTAGACCCTGTTTCATCTCTGCACTAATGTTAGTATCTGCTGAGTTTTCTTTGTTCTCCCTTATTCTTCAGTTTTGCTACAAGTTTCTGGCGCATATTCGCCTTTTCCACCTTGAACTTAGCTTCTGTTAGATTTTACAGTCCATTTTATACTGTTTGTGTATAATTCCTTCACAGTAAGTCAGCATCGTCCCGTTTTCTCTCAAAATTCAACCTGTGCTTGTCCGTCATACGGTCTACTCTTTGATATTCGTAGCACTTGCTTGTTGAGCGTACGCACAGAACTTCTCCTTCCTGCAAGCGAAGCTAAATAAAAGCGGTCTAGCGTTCTGATTTGCACTCAGCCTCCTATCAAATTGAGTACCAGAGTGTCTTTGATATTCCAGGGCACCTTGGGAGGTTAAAAGACCTCCTCCTTACCATCTTACCTCACTTCGTACCATAGGTTCAGCATATGTAGAGCGCCACCTCCATATCCCCCATGCGAATTTCACCGCGCGTACGCATCGTCCCGGGAAAAGCTTTAATTCAGTAATAACTGAATACGGCTCAATTAGTAGAGCGTTGACTGCATTCGAAAGGTTTTGGGTTTGCGCCCAGGGTGAGGTTGACTTTGGATTTTTCAGAGTGTTTCCTCAGTCTCACCAGTCAAACTAGACCGTAGTCGAGTTCCTTCCCACATCTGTCTCCCATGATTTCACTTGTAAATGCAATTTAGTCCTGTAAGTTGACTCCGACCAATAAATCAGACAAAATACTTTTTTTAAAGTTATTTTCATTCGTCGGCTGAGAATTATAAGGTTCTATCTAACATTAAAATTCTATGTAGCTAGAACCTTATTATTGTCATCCGACGATTTATTCAGTTCTCACATTGTGGTAATGATCCCTTTGTTTTCCGTTTCTGCATATCTCAACATGTATTAAATTTCTCGTAAGTAATAATGAAGTGAAATATTAGTAATGATTTTCACATCAAAATAAATAATCAAATAAGGTCATAGAAAAAATACGAGGGGTAATAGAGACAAACAATGAAGTGACTTGAAACATCCCTGCTTTTGCGCGATGGTCTTGATTTGGGTGGGGACGATATAGATCCACTACAGAGTAACACCAATGCATAAGTGAAACTTTCCATCTCCATTCAGGCAGTTCAGGAAAAATATGTATCCAACAAGGAAGCAGTATCTTAGTAACAGCTTTGCTAATTAACTTATCAATCTGACTTGTTGCTAGGTTATCACATGAAAGCAAGCCAGCAACGAAGGACCAGGGTTTGGGCTAAAATGAGACCTGAGAGCTTTAGACCTCCCTTTGTATATATTACTAAACACTTATTTGTGCTTATTATTTGTATTTAATGGGACACTGTTATACAAGAAAGATGGAAATATAACTTGTAAACGAAATTTTATAATTCTAACGTGACATTTAACCAACATTACAGTCTCATTTCAAGGAATCCGTAGTTTGATTGTCTCATATTACTGTAAAATATTAACGTTAAATAGAGTGCGTTCTGAGCATGACCTTAAAAAACACGGTAAGATATTGGTAAATTTTACATAAGTGTGTGCAAACTGTGCATTAACATTAACCGGTTACTCATTTAGTATTAGAATGTGAACAGGAAATCATTAATGAAGAACCTTTACAGAAAAAAATAAAATAGAAAAGACATTTTCCTTTTACAACGTGCTTTGCTTTTCTACAAGTTAGATAGAGTCAGTACCCACGTTTTATCTCATTTTTTACCGATGGATCCAAATCAGATGAATCTGTTGGATGCGCGTTTGTTGTAGAAGGGGAAGCCCGGCAATTTTGTCTTAATCCCAAAGCCAGTATTTTTGCTGCTGAGCTCTATGCTCTTTTAAAGGCTTTGGATTTTAGTCTTGTTCATGGTTTCAACCGCATCCTTGTTTGTACAGATTCGAAGAGTGTTGTTCAAAGCCTCGACAATATGTATTCGAAACATCCGCTCGTGCAAGATATTCTCTGTAAGACACACGCCATCTGCTCTGCCGGTGGTAAGGTTGTCTTTTCGTGGATACCAAGTCATGTTGGTATCCATGGCAATGAAT
>JAGDQP010073563.1:0-10372 GCA_022664845.1 Lepisma saccharinum | reverse complement strand
GGAATATCTAGGTGTGAAAACTTTCCACTTGTTAGATGCTCGCATTGTTCCAAATCACTTTGTTTCTATAATGTGCTCAATGAAACTTTTCATTTACATTATTAAATTTGCTTTATTTTCAGAGTTTATATAATTTATCGTGTTGATATAATTGAATATTTTATCTTAAGGATATTTCTAATGAATATCAGTACATCATCGTAGGGAAGGTCAATACCACGCATGTGCATTTTGTTACGACTATGAACTTAGCATCGCTATTTTTAACAACGAATTCAAAACGTAGTAGGCTCGTCTCCAGCATCTTTTGAAGAAATCTGAGCATCAGTGTTGCAAACTATCTTTAGTTAATATCATTTTCATTAGTAGGCAGTACTAATGATAGTACTAGTGGTACTAATAATGATTACTATGGAATTGACATTATTATTATTAGGTCTACTATAATAATAATAATAATAAGTAGCTTGTGATATTTGGAGACCTCTGATATGAAATTTGAATATATTCGATGTTACATTTTCTCCCTAAAGTTATTTTTTTCAAAGTAAGTGATTTCTGCATAAGAAAATAGGCGAAATGGTTTGCCTTGCGAGTATGAATTTTTCATTGTGGAAAGTAGCTTGTGATATTTAGAGACTTCCAGTATGTTTGTAATATTACATTCATTACTACTACTAATAATAATAAATGAGAATAACTATTAACTAAAGGTAGTTTACAGCACTGATGCTGAACGTTCTTCAAAAGGTTATGGAAGCATTTTGAATTCGATGCTGAAAAACGTAGTACTAAGTTCACATTCGTAAAAAAATGCACATACGTGGCATTGACTGTCCCTACGACGATAAGTTTGTATTTCAGAAACGTCGAAGTCACGGCACTTTTTATTATATAGTTGATGTTAAATCATTTTCGCTCGAAGTTATGGTAATTATGATTTGGATTGCTTTGATTGTTCAGCGTTTGTAAAAATAATGACATACGCGTCAAATGCATTTAACATTCACATTATATAAAGTGAAAAATTATTTTAAATATAAATTGAATTTTTTACAAGAATTATTTATTATATCAGTTTTGAAATTCTTGGGTATTAGTTAATCAAACAACGTAGTAGTTATTAGAAGTAATAATATTCATATATTCTTTATACGCATTTATTTTGAAATTTCACCATAGATTTCACGATAAAATTGAATATGTACAAATGCTTAGAACATTTGCTACAGGCCACTGTTTCCGTTTCAGCACGTGAAACTTTTACTATTACTATATGATTAGTAGAATTTGTTGCGTCAGATACTCTCGTTTTTGTTTCTGAAACCGCGCGTGGTGTAACGTTTCGCGTTGCCATAGTAGTTTGCATTTATTTCGGTTTTACTGCTTATCCATCGCTGCCTTGCTTGTTTTCGTTGCTCATAAAACTTAATGCATTCTTCATCAAACCAAAGCTTGTTTTTCTGTCGTTTATTCTCACCTACATCATCTTTGCTGCTCCCTTCATTTAATTCACATCACTGTCATGATTAATGTAATCTTTATTACTACTCGAGTCGGCTAAGATTTCGAACCTATTTGAGATTTCGAGTTGTTAATCTGGTTTTACGATTGGATTATCTAATCGTTTTACTTCGAATTTGAGTTGTTTTGATCCTTTGCTTTCTCTGTTTTCCATGCAAAACTTTTCCCTTATTTTCACTATCACTAACTGATGGACGGTGTCACCTTCCGGTCCTTTGTAAGCTCTAACGTTCATTATGTTGTATGTCTTCGTCTGTCTACTAACACGTGATCGATCTGATTGTGTGTTTTTCCATCCGGATATGTCCATGTGTATTTCTGTATGCCTTGTGCTCGTTACTATTATATTTTTTGATATTGCAAAGGCAATGTCTTTCTCCATTATTGTTTCTGACTTCGTGAAGACTTGATTTGCCCATAGTAAGGGCTGAAACTTTTTTCTCTGACTATCTGTGCGTTGAAATCCTCCTGTGTAATTTTCGGTAATCGGTCAAGCAACCTATCTAGCTCATCATAAAATGTATCGTTGTCGTTATCATTCGCTTCACGAAAACAAAAAATAGTTTTAACTAAGTCAAGATTTTGCTAGGTTAATGACCAAAAAGGTTTGCACGTAACCCATTGGTTATTTACCACAACCCTTTACTTTAGTACCTAATACTTTAGTTTAATGATAACCCATTGAAAACCGTTAACAGAAATCAGGGTAAAAACAACCGACCCGTAGGTAGTCAGTTACCTATAAGTTGGGTATATGAAGAAATAAACAACTCACACGGTTAATTTAAAAAATGTGATTGACCCACTGCTCGGTTATAGGAACCGTTTAATATACAGGTAAATTTAACCTTCTGAGAATTTGTTATTTTTTAACCATGACGAGGGTTAGTTTAGCCGAGTTGCGGGTATACGAGATGGCGGTCATTGAAGTCTGAGAGGCTTCCACATGGAAGTTTTGTGCCATCGTCAAGACTTTGAGGTTAAGCTTAGCAGGTAGCCTAATAACTCTAAATTTAGGAATATATTTATAACATCATTATATATATTTTTGATAATGAGTAACTAAGTGTAGTAGACAAGGTTGAAGGTATAGTGAACATAGTGAAGGTATAGCAAGGTATAGTGAACATCAAAGTCGCGCAACTTTCGTGATATACACACAGTATCAACGGTGAACTTCAGATGTTCCCGGGGTGTGGTGGTTAGCAACTCGAACTGCCATGCGTTGGGTACCCGGAACGATCCCATCCCGGCGTGCACATTTGTTTATTTTATATTTTTATAACAATCACTATAATTAAACTATATGTAGTGTAAATCATAATATTTACTTGCTTTCAGACGATTTTACCATGAAAAGTTCTATAAATCTTTGTTGGAATGGGTTAAAGTAATTGAATACAGTTGTTTATCATAACCCTTCAAACTAACCTACGTACAGGGTTAGAGATACCCACTGGATTTAACCTTTTCAGATGGATTGCTGTAACCTTATACTTACTAAGCTCTATATTTACCAACTCACTCTGTTACACCAACCTTCTCTGGGTTACGAGTAACCTTTTATTTTTTCCGTGTTCCTCGGTAGGAGCATGGACATTAAAACCGTGTTGCACCATCGTGTGCGTATTGCAATGTAGGAATGCATGTCACTCACAAACGCTATATTCTGAACCGCTATATACTGTTCTCAATGAGGAATCCTAATCCAAAGTGATCTAAAAATAATAATGTGACTTTGAATACTAGTTGAAAGATTTCGCAGTGTTCTTTATTTGAATTCTGATTCTCGTTTATTACGTTTCATGCAACCAATTTCCCAACCTTTGAAGATTTTTTTAAAACTTGTCGAATTAATAATAGTAACAGAAGTTCAGATCCTTTCAAGAAGATACATGTACGCGTAATAAAAATAATTGTAATTAAAATTGTTGTGTCGATTCTCTGGTTGAGTTTTATGATTGTGGGGACTGCAGCCATCATAACGCTTCTGTAGGTGTAGATGGGCATGAGGTAGAGAAGGGTAAGTGGCGGGAGGAGAGCGAGAATAAATGAGACTGTGAGAGGTGTCGTTCTTGAGTTCAAAAGCTTCGAGGTTTTAGAATTTGGCGTAAAGTGGTACTCATCACCACTTTTCTTCAGTTTTGAGCGAGATAAAACTTCTTTGTTACGAAGGAAATTAGGTTATGACTCAAAATTAAATTAATACCTTCTCCATCTTTTCAAAGCAGAAAAGAAAGAGAACCGAACATACAAAAGTGGAACGTGACGAAAATAGGTGCGTGAACGGTACCTTTTTCTTGAGATTTTGAGTGGATGTGGAAATTTGCAGTCGTGATAAAGATGAGGAAACTTCATAATGAACTCATATAATTCGTTTATGGAAAGTGACAATTCATCTAGAATAAGAGCAGATGTTTTATTTGAGCTTTTCTTTCTCTTATCTTTTAACCTGAATTTTTGTGTACAGTGATCTTTAAGAGAAGGATAAGGAAACTTGGATTTCGAAGAAAATATAGCATGGCGTTTTAGAAAAAAGGAAATTCTAATAAAAAAGGAAAAAGAGTATATAAAAACAACGACTAGTTTCCCAGATAGCACAGCAAATTTACAGCAAGTTTGCGACAAGTCTGTTATGGCATGTGTGGAAGTTTGCATCAAGTTTGCTATTAGGAGTATGCATACTTGCTAGAAGCTCGCAGCAAAAAATGCTAGTTGACGTGCAGCAGATCTGCTGTAGACCTGTGATATCAACACTGAAAATCAAAGAACACCTAAAGTACACATAAAGTTCACAATATGTCGCGAAACAATCACTAAAAATCTCCTGGTACAAAAAGTACACATAAAGTTCACCAAAAATGAACTTTATGTGAATCCACTGAAAAAAAATGTGAGTTTCTAGTGATCCCAATGAGTCTTTTTATTAACTTCTGGCCAATTGGTGCACATTTTGTATTTGGTATAGGTCACATTATCTACACTTTGCTTCGAGATCACTTTGAGTACATTTTTCGCTTTTAAATGAACTTTTTGTTTATAAATTGTGTATCAGTACACCAGAAGTGCATAAAAATGTCGCTTAGTTCATACTAATTTCTCAAAAAGTTCATATATTACGCAGTAAAAACGCGCTAAAACTGGAACAAATTGGTTGGAAAAACATGACGGAAGATTACTGACAGTGGTCTATTGGTATATATATTTAGTCACAATTTGTCCATTACTTTTCTTATTATATATTAATTAGTTCGTAAAATTTTCAGCTCTCTACAACAGAATTCGAACCTTCCGATTTGTACACTGAAAATCACCTTCCGATTTGCACACTGAAAATCAAAGTGCACAATACGTCCCGAAAATGTTCACAATATCTTCCACTTTTACCACGTTTCTAGTGCATAATATATGAACTTTTTGTGAAATTAATATGAACACCACAATTTTAGTGCACAACATACGAACTTTTGGTTTGCTGATACCCAATTCATGCACAAAAAGTTCACTTAATTGTGGAAAATGCACTAAAAGTGATCTGAAAACGTGCTCTGGATAATGTGAACTTCAGTAAATACGAAGCTTGCCGGATGGCGGTGCGGTCTGCGGCGGTAGACTAACGGCTCGAAAGTCCAGGGTTCGAGTCCAGGCAGGAGCATGGGTGTGGATTTTAATAGGTAAGGGGCGAATGGTGACGGGCCGAAGTACAAAGTTATTAGACTGGGCCATATCAAAATAAAGTTTAAGTAAATATGAACTTAATGTGTGCAAAATATGCACTAAGGGTAAGAAGCCAATGAAAAAGCTCATTGAGCACTCGAAGGATTCACAGTTTTTCAGTAGGTTCACATAAAGTTCACATGCGTTCATATAAAGTTCATTTTTTGTTATGTTTTGTGTGGTTTTTGTGCCAGGCGATTTTCAGTGTAGTCTGTGACGATATGGGGGCATCTTGCGAGTGACTTATATTTTACTATTCTTGTCTCTGAAATAAAGACATGAATGTAAGCTTGAATTCGATAATGGGATTACTGATTGGATCGTGTGTTGGAGTTATGAAAGCTGCTCCGTTTAAATGTCTAACCTATTTCCGTCAAGTCCTTAAAATTTTTAAAATTGTGTGAAATTTTGGGAAATGCAAAAGGAGGCAAATATTTACAATTAAAAACAAAAGAGGAGTCGACGTGGCTCAGGCAGTAGCGCGTCCGACTACGTTCTGGCGGCCCGCGTGAGAACTCCCGGACAGCACGCTGGACACTTTCTTAACTGCTTCCATGCCTGGTCGTTTTAGTGCACTCGTCATCTTATCAATTTGAGTACCAGAACGTCTTTGTTATTCCGAGGCACCTTGGGAGGTAAAGGCGGTAGACCGTGGGACTGACCACCCCATCTCAGTTCGTGCCGTAGGTCGAGAATATGGAGCTCTGTCTCTCCATGCGCCGATCACGACGCGTGCACAAAGCACAGAGCCTTTACTTTAGAAACAAAAAGAAGTATATGTATTTAAAAAAGAATATATTTAACTTTTCCTAGCGAAGAATCGAAGCCCGTCCACTTGGCCAACAATCTAACACTTTACTATTACGCCAGGGTGGGAGCTCGTAAAAAGTTGTTTGACATCGTAATTTATCCTAAGCAGAACACTAACAGATGCCATGTATGATTTTCCAGAGGGTAGCCACTCTACATAATATGGGCTGAAGAATGAATCAACCTCCAATCATGTTGGTACACCTTCCTACAGCCAGCAGAACCCAATAGAGTGACGTGCGCGGTGCGCTTCTTCGGTGGCGAGAGATCGGTCATGCATAAAGGACATTTGCTGTAAGATTGAGTATTGGATATCATGAAGTGTAAAAGTCAAGCTTAAAGCAAATGCCCTATAGTAGGTTTTGGATCTTATCATATGATATATAATCTTTTAAAATCCTTATACACGTACCTATATCTAATACTATAAAAATAATATGATCAGTTAGTGCATTGATTAATTGTTATGTGGTGCTTTAATGACTTACGACATGTGATACGTCAAACCTCTGGCCAACTTACTGTGGCACGCTTGGCGTGGCATATTTGCCACCACTTTCATGGGGTAAGTTTGTCACGGCAAGTCAATATCAAGTCCATTGCAAATTTGATCTAAACTGGCGTGCTATCTCGGTTGCAGTTTTAGAGATACATGTTGTTACTAAAAGCAGAGAATGTACGCGGAGCCACATATTATTTAGTATATTGGCATCTAGTCGTAAAACTAATGGATGCTCAATAAACTACTTAACGGTGTAAGAACCAGGTGTGACTCCGCCTAGAAGAGACGCTTTATTTACTCGCGGAGGCAACAGCCCGATTCTTTCTATCGTGTTACGCTGCCAGCAGCCAATGGTAAGGAATGTTGCCACCTGCTATTGGTGCTGCCTGTCCGTGATTACATACCGGTTCTTACGCCGTTGCGAGATTAGGGTATCTTACCTTGAAAAGTGGACGACATGGAAATAAATGAAATTTTAGCGATTCAGGATACACCGTCTGCGTATCTTCCCCTGGCCCCTCTCTGTGTCTTCCATTTTTCTCTCTTTATGGGATAAATCTCTTTCAGTAGCAGTCGTAATCATCACTTACAGTGATCTTACATCCTTGAAGAAAATAATTTGAAATCCAGGCAGGGAATCGAACCAAGAACCTTGAGAATGAGAGTCTCACATGCTGACCACTTAGCTACACAGACCATAAGAAATGTGTTGTTAAGTCAGCCATTATACTCGCTACTGTCAGCGAGTTACGCTGTATACCCTCTGATTAATCTTACACATTATCGTATACCTTCTGTTAAGATGCGTATATTTCATACCATTTACCTTCGTTTCGTTTATTTATTTAATTAATTTGTCTGTTCCGGTAAGATTGTTACGGTCAAATACTTTTGGTTCCACTTGATCGGGAGAAAAGGATAGAACTACAGGATGTGCATCAGTATATTATTGCTATCTTTTCACTACAATAATACTTTTGTAGAAATATGTATAATGGATACAGTCAATCTGAGCAGATATTTTGTGTGCAGGTCTTGAGTAATATGAGATTTGACTTATGTTTTCAAAAGCAAAGTAGAAGTTTGACTTTTCGATATATGGAGTAAGTCCGAGCATACTATACTGAATAGATTTATAAAGGGTGGAACAAGTAAGATTTACATGTTGACTCCAGAAGCCAAGGGATACAAGTGAGATGACAGACAAAAGTAAGAGGTAATCTCTTATATATAACCCGAAATATATGTGACACAAAACTGTCATATTTTATTCAAGGAAACCTTGAACCTTAACATATTTCTAGTTCTGTCATACAAAGATTGCCTTGAACGTTTTCATTTGTTAATAACACTTGTATCCCTTGACTTCAGATTCGACAATTCGATTTAAAGAATTTTAACTGAATTTTAACTGATATTGCTGCTTTGTCTTTCTCATTCCTCAATGCAACAAATTATGCATATAATTTTGTTGCTATTGTCTCACTAGAATATAATTAAAGTACTTTGCATTCTCTCTTTTTTTTGTAGAAATTAACTTATTCCTTTCGTATTCTGACGGGTAGGTGTGCAAAATGCGTTAAGTCGACAAACATGATAAGTAATCATTACCTTGAAATAACACATTCTGCATACCTATTTTTGTTTGGATCTGATAACATACGAAACACCTTTCATAAAGTAGCACTATTAATATTATTACCTACCGCATTATACAGAAGCGCTCATCTAACCTTTTTTCCATCGAGTTTATTTGTATAACCCAATTCGAATGATTAATAACTTAACGCAATAAGCTCACCCACCCGCCATATTTGATGGAAAAATGATCTGTTTAAAGATTCATAAAGCGTATACCGTGTGAACATTCTGGGACTACAGCAATGCACGTACGAATGACATATCCTAACATTGTTACGTAAGACATGTGTAGTGTAAATACAACTTCGAAATCTCCAGTTGTAAGCTCCGACCATGAGCAATTGGTTAAGGCGTCGGCTTGTTGAGTGAAAGGACCCGGGTGCAAATCTCAGAGGTACGAGTATTTCTTCTTCCAAAATATATTTCTATCTCTTTATATTTATGATTAATAATTGCTTTGTTGCGTTTTTCGAAGAGTATCCTACATTAGTGACAATGGGTTAGGGTAGGTTAGGTAAGGTCAGGTTTGGTTATGCATCTTTACCTTTTCATTTCTTCCTTTGAAAATAGTTTTCTATTTGTTTGTGCGAACTTGACCATACCTAACCTCCGTTAACCCATGGTCAATAAAAATGTAAGAAAACAATTATTAATTATAAATGTGAACACATCGTGACACATTTTGACAGAATGGATAGTAGATCACAGGAATAATCCTTGGAAGGGATTCAGAAAATTGTGGTAAGTGAAAACTTAACGCAAATTCTACGACTCCCCTATGCTTGTAAAGTATACTCGAATTCACAGAAGTCAGATACTCCAAACGTAAGGAAACCCACTGTGCGAATTAACAGGGGAATGAGGGGAAATTGCCCTGAGAGTCTGCATGTGGGAACACGTTTAATGAAAATATTCATGTTATCGCGATATTTTAATATCAACAACATATCATCTCCCTGCAAAAATACCTTAATTCGAACACTGTGGCAACTTTAAAGTTTTTTCCAGGTTTTGTCCTCAACAAACACCTTGATGATACCATTAACTTAGACCCTGGCCGCATTTTCCCATTACCGAGCGTCCATGTGTGATTTTAACTTAATTCGAAGAATATCAGTCTATACAGGTGAAAAATGTATATTAAATTGAACAAGTAAAACCCGCTTAGGGTGAACAAAGTTCAAAAAAAGTTGGCTTAGCATTCGGAGAGTACTGAGATCGATTCCAGCGGCTGACCATTCTATCTGAGGTTTCACAAAGATTTATTCTCAGCCATACCAGGAAAACGCTGTTATGGTGCCTATAAAATAGGCCCTGGCCATGTACCTTCCAACACACTTTCCCAACCCTATCCCGGCTTGATCCTCAGATACCTAAAGACTTTAAAATATTTTTTTAAAAATCCTTCCAAGATTCTTTTATCCCGCTTAAACGACATAAATCAATTCACACATGCACACGAATCATATACTCTAGATGTGAATATACCAATATAATATACTGGGTGTCAGGAATAGTAAGATACCTCCCGCTCATAATTCATTGTCAATTCTCAGTGGTAAAGCATTGGCATAGCATTTGGGTGGTCGTGGGTTGAATCCGAGCGGCCGACCATCCTGACTGAGGTTTAACAGGGTTTTCCTCAGTCACATATCGGGACTGCACCTTTAATATAGGCCCTGGACGACTCCTTCCCGAATCTTTTTCCGTTCTCTATATCGTCTTGAGCCTTAGACCTCACTAAGACCATAAATAAAATTCAAATTCATTGTCAATTCAAAATGGGTAATGTTAATTACCGGGCATATAGATTAAATCAAATTTTAATATATCCTGGTGGAAGAAACACAAATAGAAGCAGAAATGTTATTTGAAATGGTATTTGAAAAATAATTTGAATTAAAATTTAAAGAGAAAATTGTGTTTACCAGGGTTTTAATTCATGAACCGAATTTCTTTTTTTAACAAATTGATTCATCAGAGTATGAACTCGCGACTAGCACGGTAACAACCAAACCACCGATACTTGTTTGTTCTCATGATGAGAACACAGTATTCATGGAAAGCTATCGATGTTCTCCAGCTCTCCGATATTTTCCATGTAAAAGCTTTGCTTTTGTATACTTAAAATAAAAAAATAAAAGATGAGCGAATCAATACGTTTTACTAAAAACCTAA
>JAGDQP010073562.1:0-10372 GCA_022664845.1 Lepisma saccharinum | reverse complement strand
GTGAAGTGCCAAAAGTCATGGGATAGCGGGAATGAAGTAGTTAACGGCGCGAAGCAGTTGCGGTGTGGTCAGTTAGACTTGGTGAGTCCAGTGAAATGTCGTGTATCATGGTGATGCCAACCCGACGGAAATTATCTCCGTTTTAGCGCGGGATGGTTGTTTGTACTAGAAGAATGGGGCACGGAATTTCGGAAGTCGTCAGGACATTGAACTTTAGTCGGTCCTCAGTGCCAAAGGTGAAACATGAGTATAGCATTAGAAGCATTACGACCCATCAAGAAGAACACAGTGGCCTCCCACGGGCGCTGAATGACCGCGACCGGCGACGGCCGGGCAAACAGACAAGCAATAGTGCGTGATCTGACGGCAGGAATCAATGCAAAACGTCCAAGGAATGTTTCTCAGAGGTGAGTGCAGAACAAGTTCGTCTTCATGTGGTATCGCAGCCGAAGACTGAAACGTATACCGCTACTAATTGCTGCCCATCGGCGGCGGCGGACTCAGATGGACTCAGAAACACGTTGGTTGGGCCTTAGAAGACTGGAAGCGTATAGCGGGATCAGATGAGACAAGTTTCCAATTGGTACGCGCGGATGGTAGGGTCCAGGTGTGGCGCAGACTCCGTGAGGCTATGGACCCAAGCTGTCAACAAGATACAGTGCAATTTGGTGCTAGTTCCGTCATAGTGTGGGGTTTGCCAGAACCAAACCTGGCATTTCTGTTTCTTCTGGTCCGCATGAACCGTACATTGACCGGTCAGTACTAAGTTCAGGTGCATTGTGACCATCTCTGGCCCTTTACGGACTTCGTGTACTCTGAAAACATTGGGATTTTCCAGGATGGCAATACGCCATGTCACCGGGCAGAAATGGTGCGTGCCTGGTTTGAGGGACATTCTGCCAACTTCCAACATATGATTTGGCCCCCCTAGATTGCCGGACATGAACCCTATCGAGCACATGCGGGATATAATCAAACGACTATTCATGATCCTCCACCTGCAACATCCACGGAATTGTGGACGACGGATAATGGATACTGCATGACTGCACATCCCTCCAGCAGACTACCAGCGACTTGTCCCGTTCCTGCCACGTCGAGTTGCTGCACTTCGCCGTGCTCGAGGGGATCCCACGTGTTATTAGATAGGTATCCCATGACGTTTGGCACTTCAGTGTATATGTACGGGTATCTCGGAGGTAAACTGCATTATGTCACTTTTTTTTTCAAACGCGACCTTAGTACATATTTTTGTAATTTCAGCATGCTCTTCTGATGGTATACACAACTATGTCATTATTTGTTTTGCAGAAGATTTGACAATTGATTCACAACACTGTGTCACAAAAACACGATGTGAAAGAGCGTGCTCAAATAAACAAATTTAGAAACTGAGCTCTAGTTGTGCGTAAAATAGCGTATTGTAGTTTACCTCCGAGGTACAGATATATTTCTACTTATGTAGTAAATAGGATGATATGAGACACACCAGATGAATGGGATCTTATGAGATTTCCTTACCATTTTAATGTTTGATTTTCCTTTATATTAGATATGCTCGAAGTCTGGTAGTTTTGTTTTCCGAAGGTTCAAATAAAAGAAAGTACATTTTTATCACGTTTGATCTAATTACATCTCCCCGGACTGCAAACTAGAAGAAAATAGATCAACGAAATCAGTTGTTTAATATTATATGTTCTTTGTATATTTTCTCAGTAACGTAAAGGTGTTAGGTATCTTAGCATATGTTCTAAGTTTAGCTGAAAATTAGTTTGAATTTTCGATACGTAACTGCTATGTTGACTGTTCTCTGAAATAGTATTTACTAAAAGGATATAATAGAAGATATTATTCAGGGACGAAAGGGAAGGGAAGGAAGATGCAAGTGAGTCGTAGGGAGAATTCAAAAATATTTTTATTTACTGTTAATAAATGAAGGTAGAGGAAGATCAGACAAAATGAAGAAAGCGATATCAGCTTAGAAAGACCTTCCGTTTTATGCACAGGATTTATGATAAGTATAATTCTGAAATTGTTTTCAGTCCTGGTGGTAACGCGCTGGAAACCCTGTACTCCGGATCAAGGTGAAAGAAGCGCACGTGTTCGAATCCTCCTGATAATATAGTGGCTGAAAATTTTAGTTTTATTCTTAGAAAAAAGTCCTTGGTCCCCTATTCACCATTCCTTTCCAAAACAGTAGTTCACAGAGGGATGTCATCCATGAAATCTGTGAAAGACAAGACACTCATAAACGTTTCTTTTTCCTTTTTGTTAAAAAGTGATACCATTAAACTAGGTAAAGATCTTTTGAAAAATATTAAAAGTTGTGGCCATTTAGTCTAAAATGGAAAATTAACGGCTGAAATTAAAATTTCAAGTATCTGACAGAGATGATAGTGAGTATATCTCTGTCCATAACGAACGATAAGTACTCGAGAACCTCATTTTTGACTCAAGTTGACTCATCAACAAATCTCTGTGTCGTCTCCCCTTGCGTCCCGCATATCCTGTTTCAACCCATGATAGTTTTGAAGAGTCTCTGTTGGGCAATTCTATGTTCACGCAGTATAACGGCCTGCTGGTTGCTGAAGATAACTCCAACCCCTCAAAAAATGCAAGGCAGTTTCCAACGTGCACTCTACTTCCTCTAAAACTCTCTGGCCCTGCAGCTTTCATCATTAAAGCACTTACAATAATGAGACTGCTGGGAGCGCTGCAACATGAGCAAAAACCAGGATTCTCTCCTATGTCTTCTTTCTTTCGCTTGGTTTGTCTTTTTCCTACTTTTAACTTTTTCTTTTTAAAACGACAAACCTTGTACCTGGAAATGACGTAATTGCATAACACACTCATTAAACAGTAAACCCTGAAGGAAGTAATTCATTTCTTTTTCTCTCTTTTAACTTTGATCATATCTCCCCACACACACACACACCCACAGGAAGTGACATCAGTATAAGACAGCCAAAACGCAGAGGAGAAAATGGCTTTTGACAAATCATCACTCTGCTTATCATGCATCGTTGTTCCTATCTTCAAGCAAGTGGAGTGTAAATGGACTGAATTAACTGTTTAGTGCTCCTTGATATCCACTGCTATTATCACGTACAAGTACCTTACCCAAACATATATTGTGTAATGGGGAAATGAATATGTTTATCTTTCCTTCACGTTCAATAAGGATGTAGTTAAGATCTTCAGAGCCATGCACTAACTTACCTAGCTCAGTCATATTTTCATTTACGATTATTGTACAGTTTGTCCGTGAAGTCATGGTGCGGTTATAAATTGCAATAGTATGGTAATGAAACATAAAAGAAACGTGGAAAGTGATATCAAGAGAAAGGGGTCTTCAAAGTTTTGACTTTCGTCTTCATTAAACCCTGGTGTTGATTTCACGGACAGCCGAGCAGAGATTTAGAAAGTACGTCAGTTACTGTCACATAAAATTATCAGGAGTAGCGTATACTATCCTTTCTGCTCTGTCCTCCTTCACAACCGACGTCACAGTCTGTGAAAGTCTCTGTTTCGTTTGTTACTTGTTTTGTGAACTATCATATTTCGTTGCAATGGTTATTTCAGTAGTTATTTCACCGCACCACAACTTCACGAACACTCTGTATACCCTATAGGTAAACTTACTTTAAAAAACGTGACGTAATAGAAGAAAAAAAGTGTCTATCCGTGAGTTCAAAGTAAAATCTGGAGATATTGATGAAAACATTAAGGCTAATGGAGCTTGAGGTATTAGCTTTGTCTGTGTGCTATGTGCTAGAAACTCGTGCAGATTGTTAAATGAAAGAGGAAGAATGAGAACAGTTCGTTCATAGATGTTCAAATCGATTGAGATCAGGGATATGTGATGGCCACTGAAGTTATTCGAACTCGCTGGAGACATCTAAGTGATGATACTGATACAAACTCTGTGACAGGGTGCAATAATTCTGTTTAAAATAGGCATTTCTCTCACCAAAACATTAGTTAAGTAAGGATGATCACTATCTCATGGCATTCAAATATCGATCCATAGGTATCACGGTTCCCAATCCGCGCGTAAAAGTTCTAATGTCACTGTATGGAACACGATCCTGTACAAGGAGGACACTGAACCACAATCTCATATCAGTTTTTCTCTAAGTGCTTTCGTTTACGCGCCAAGCTGTGTTAAATGTTTGAGTAAATGTAATGCAAAAATTTCGTATCAAAAGATTGAGGTGGAAAGCGGCAATGCGAAGGCCCATCTGAGGCCAATATCTCTCAATCTGCTTTCGCTCATGTTCTAATGTACGTTACAGACACACTGACAGCAAAGTTTACTTAAAGCAGGAAGTTACCAAAATTATTAATGGAAGGTACTGAAAGAAGTAATAATGTTTTCATATTTTGCGGGGGGTTTCAGCACATTCATTCTCATAGAATAAACAGTGTTGCTAACTAAAACAACCAGAAAGACACTAATGACTGAAATTTAGCTGCAAGTCGAGTTAGTTCACTCTGGTTCTACAATACCAACTTATTATTATATCATATTAATAATTCGCCTTTTAAGGGAATTACTTAAGTACGAGAAATACAATATTCTTCTTACATATGTGTATGTAGGTTTGGTAGATATTAAATTTGAAAGTTGAACTAAAGTTTACATTTTTTATCGTATTTGTACTTCCCTTTGGGGCCAATAGGGCCCTCATATTTTACCAATTAACCAGATGTGGCACGTAAATTGAAAAAAAAAAAGTTGCTGATTTCTGCCTTAGCTAACAAATCAAAATCTTGTTGACGGAAAATCTACTAACATTCAGTTGTTTATTATAGTAATGTGAACTTAAAGCTTGTTTAGATAGTTTATTAAAAACCATAATGTTTTTGTAGCAAAATTCCCCTCTTTTCAGCTAAATTCTCCTTTTGCAGCAAAATTTCCCTTTTGTCACGCCAGACGTCATATACTTGAGGTGAATTTCAAACTGTTGAAATAAATTTTAACCTTTTCGTAGAGAGTGAGAGACTCATTTATATCTTTGCTATATTTTGATATTAATTTTTTCACAGATATGAAGCTTTAAGACTCAACCAGTGTCTTTACCTTCTCTAATGATTTAGGAAAGGAACCAATTCTTTCACATTTTGTGAACACGTCTGAATAGTTTGTTATAATACCAAAAAGGGCCCTCTGGCTTATTATTTCAAATCTAATGTGATTGTGTTGGTTTGGTGTTCATCAAGTTCTTTAAGAATTAGGTTTAATCCAAGTTCATAATGAAAATTTAAAATGCAGTCCCGTGATGTGATACAACATGGAGAAACACAAGTTTACTACAAGTAAATCACTAGTATAACAAAGTAAAAACTCTGATTCGCTGAAAGGTTTAACAGCGAGTACATGATAGTACGGTTTCCTCTCTAGTAAAATATTTACGTGTTGAAGTACGAGATTTATTTCTCTCCATTGAAAAACAGTAATTTGCACATCGTCAATTTTTTTTTAAAGCTATTTTGATCGTGTAAAAAAAAAGTAAAACAAATACCAACGAACCATTAATTTGCTAGATTTACTTAAAACAAATTATTTGAACTGGAAACATTGAGCACATTTAGCCAACAAGTACGGAAAGTGACCACAAAATAACATCTGGACTTGTTCCGACAAACGAGTGCAAAGTAGTAGTAGTGCACTAAAGAAAATGGGGGGAGGATGGGATATCGAGGAGTGGGGGGTGAAATGTGGACTAAAATGCATCATAGTGGCATGAAAATGGTGTTGGTGAGAGAGAATTTAGGGATTGGAGCAGAGGCAAGAATAAAGCAAATGGGATTTAGCTTTATAGTAGTCCATTTCTCTCTCTCTCTCTCTCTCTCTGTGCGTGGTGATTGTGATGTTGGATTTTTTTTTCGTTAGTTTGCGGATTGCAACCGCTCAAATCCTGCTTCCACACAGTACAGCAACATTAAATTGCATAGATTAGTTGGGGGATCCATCAACGATTTCAGAGTGAACAGAGGAAGTTTAGCTGGAAAAAAAAGCAAATGGTTGAAAAGAAATAAATGTTCTAATTCCTAAATAACCTCATTGTTCGTACTAAAGCCGTAATCATATATTAATTAATCTCTATTGTTAGTGATAAAATTATCAGTTATTTCTAAAAAAAAAAATCTTATGGCGTTTATTGAAGTTCTCGTTGCGGAATTTAATATGAATACTCCAAAAGGAAAACTCCGGAGGCTCATTGTTGTTGATTTCAAATTTTATTTTATGGCCTTTAAGCATCGAAGGCTCAGGCCGGTATAGTAGAGGAGAAAGGATGTGAGAAGATGTTGACCACAGCCCACGTTGAAAGTACCATTCTGGCATTTGCCTGTTTTGACTGAGGAAAAGATTGTTTTGTTGATGTTGAAAGATATGGAACTTTACAAGATAGAGACTTGAATGTATTCTGTCATTAATTTACTGCTTAGTAATTACATTTACAACTTTGAAGCAGTAAGAAGATGTTAGGTGTTAGGGTCATAATATAAAGCTAAAATTTATTTCCGTGATTGTAGATAGATAGATAGACCTGGCAGATATTTGAACACAAAAACTCTTTAACTACGGAGACACCGCGCCAATGACCCCCTTCCTCACTGAGGTTTTTCCTAAGTTTCTCTTCAGTTACACCAAGCAAATGCAGGGATGGTATCTACCTTACTCCCCTAATCCGGTCTGCGTCTGAGATCCCTAAAAGTCATAAATGAACTGAAATGAGGACACTGCGTATCTCCTGATCTTTTGGTTGGTAATCTTTCGAACATTATGTTGCAACTTGCATTGTCAAACTTCACTAGAAAGTCTTATAATATCTTCATAAGTTATATTTGTTCTCCATTGGCTTTACATATACTCAGCGAGACTGAGATAAAGAGGAAAAAGGGGTAAATGGGAACACTGACTCCCACTCATTCCATATACATCAGATGAAGAATATGATGTGCCTATGTTATAGACTACGCTTATCCCTCAAAAGAACACTTTGTGTTAGCTGAAAATCTTATGATATGTGAACAAAGTAACACTTCCCACAAAGGTCTATAAAAAAAATCCTTTATGTTTTTGTAATGCCTTGTTTGAACCCCTGTAGAATTTATTGTAATCATTCATTTGACATGTAACTTAACTCCTAGAGAATACTGAACTGTGTTCTTTGTTTGCGTTCTTTATACTGAATAAGGTATGTGAAGACAAAGGACTATGCTGTTGAAATTCTTTGGAACAGTATCTACTGAATATACAAAGTCAGATGTTTAGTTTCAGGGGTAAAGAGGAATGATTTTTAGGGGAGGGATGAGGAACGCACGGGAGTTGACAGCAACACATAGGTATGTGATGTGCTTGTAGATATGTTGAATATGGGAGAAAAATAAAATTGGTTATTCAACAAATATACAACTACTATTCAGTTATCTTTAGTATCTACGAAAATTTACCATAAATTCTACACCAGAAATGGTAGGCAAAATTTCAAAGGTCTGAAAAGAAACTTCCGACTGTAAACAATTAATATGCTATGTTGAAGCCTATGTTTAATAACCCCTGTAACAGTTGTCAACAGTTGTCTGAACTCATATTTACTCTAAATAATTACCAGTAGTTTCTCATTCAAAGATTATGAATTATGCTTATAAAACATAACATTTTTGTTCCTTAAATTCAAGTTAACTTTTTTATGTTTCTTTATTATTAAGTTGCTAGTGTTAATATAGTCATAGATTGTATATATGAAAGTTTATATAACGCATTAACTCTGTCAGTCAAGAGAAGAAGTGTATTTATTAACATTTTGTGTTTTCTGGAGCAGATACACTTCCTGTTTCTTAAAACCACATTTTCCTTATGAAATTTGTTTTGTTCACATTGTTTCTTTTTATGTAATAGTTTCAAAACACACAATACATTTTATTACGATTGAGTGCACTTTTTTTTTTTTTACTGATTTTAAAAATATTGAAATCAATGAAAAGCTAAGAGAAAATGATATGTTCGTCTTTACCCAATTTTACTTCACTGGCCCATCCATGGAGAATAGAAGAGATGTTCCCATTTCCCCCAAACTCTGGGGGAAGAAGGAACATTCTAGGTCTTGTTAAAAATATGGTTCGAGAACAACTACCGAAAGGTTGAAATAAAAATAATTTGCAGCTATAGAGAAGCAATAACATAAGCTTCCTAGTGATACTGATATATGTTTATTTCGTGGGACAACCATAAGATTTTTTTTTTAAAAAGAACATAATTTTCGTGAAAGGGAATTCTGAATCACAGTGATGTGCTCATTTTGCTTAAAATTACTTTCTCCGATCCAAAAAGAAAATATCGATATTTATTCATATTATTTCAATGAAATTGCACTGTTAAAATTTTTCTGACCGTTCCCTGGAAAAAGGTCAGGAAACTAGGTTGAAAGGAAAAACCTTATATGCAATATAGATTAGCGCATTCCATCTACTTTCAAGCGTAATTTTTATTTTATACTCTGCATATACGTAATCAGTGATTCTTCCAATACCCCCTCCTGTAAGGGTTTCACCCCAAAATCCTCGAAAGCAACACCAACTTAAAAAATACGGTCAAAAATCGACGTGAACAGTGCAAAACTCCACTTACACCTTACCAATTTTGACTTTGGACCAATCCCTGAAAATCCTAGCGAATTCACATGCATCTCTACGCTGTTAATATGATATAGCTAAAATAACTCACGCTCATGTCAGACAAATGATAAAGGAATTTTAATTTTTTACTTTTTGTGAATTGTTATTTACAGCAAATGAAAAGCTCTAATGCATCAAAGGGTATGTAATTATATCTAATGTAATGTATTAAAGCTTAACTCTAAGCTTCAATGTATCTTAACTTCATTTCAGCAATCATTAACAAGATTATCAACAGAAATGTTCTTAACCTCTTTCCGCTCCACAGCCAAATCAACAATGAGGCGAGGCGATCATCCGAAATTGATGACCGAATGTAGTTTTCCAGTCTTTTTAGAACACAAAAATATCATTACAGACTGGTGATCGACAGTGACAAAAATTCCGAATGACAAAATAAGAATAAATACGCGATTAAAGCAGTCTTCTATTCTGTAGACATATAATATTGAGCTCAGTGTCTTGAGGTGGACATTACTAAATAATTCAAGTCTGGCTAGAGGCAGAAATCTTACATTCGCTGAGACTGAGACAAGCTTGTAGAAGGAGGAGACTCAGAAAATTAGTTTTCATCGATATAGAAAAAAACAGCTTAGAGTCTTGTTGTGGGTAACAAAAACTCCACAGGAACTCAACCAACTGACTGACGACATTCTACATGATGTCTAAAGTAGACATTAAGCAGGCAAAACTCTTATAATGATGCGATCCCACAACTTGAGTGAAATTCGGATGTACATATCAAAATATGAAAAAAGGAAAGACCATTTCTACATTGAACCCATTGAAAAGCCAAAGCAAAGACAATAGCGAAAGACTTTCTCTGAACAAAACAAAATGCTCAGCTCTCACGGAGAGAAAAGACAAAACTTATACACAAAAATTAAAAAGGCCACCACACCTTTTCAGGAAAACCAGAACTTGTTAGATAAACGAAATTCAACTTCCAAAGCTCGTAATACCCGACATTCACTCACCTTCGAAAGTGAAATGTTCTCAAACCTAAACAGAAACTAAAACGTAAAATTTCTCTACAAATTAAAATAAAGAAAACGCCTTAATCTGATCTACTTGGTAATTTTTACTCCCGCAACATATAAGCCCTGAAATATGAAGCAAGGACTGTTCACCAATATATATGCTTCCAGTCTAACCGATATATAAGGTAGGGGGGGCGAATATGGCCCACCTTAATTTTGTTGATTTTTCACTAAGAAAGACTATTTATTCGTGCGAATCGACTAAACCATCAATGGACAAACAAACAAAAAATCTGCTTCCTAGACATGACGTATAAAAATCTAATAAATCGAAAACTAAAATGTTGCCTGTCGGCCATATTGGGAACATGGTGTTCCCAATATTGCTCGCTATAGAAAATAAGAGCGTATGGCAAAAGTGATGTGTGATCTTTCTGTATCACTCATATATACTACATACTGAGGTATACATTACGAGCATAAATAATTTATATGACATTGCAAAACCAAGTATTGTATTAATATATAATGCCAAAATTTGTAAAACAACAAGTGAATTTACAAGAAGAAAAAATAAATAAGTAAATAAGAATAATAAATAAATAAGTAAATAATTAACGAGTAAATAAGAAGTGTAACATAAAGGACGAAGTTTAGAACGTCACGCCTCACATGAAGGACAAAGAAATAGTCCGTGATCTTTAGTA
>JAGDQP010073561.1:0-10372 GCA_022664845.1 Lepisma saccharinum | reverse complement strand
TGAATCAAGATAATCAATTTGATAACGTTTTTCACTTACTTAATATTCGTTTTTCCATTAGAAAAACAGCGAAATGTAAGGGTAAATTTGTTGCTACCCTTGCACTGCTATTTTAATAAGGTAGTATACACACTTGTCAGCGAAAATAACAACCACATTATAATTAAAGATTTACTTATCAACAAGTCGTATCAAAGCAGTCTATTAATATGTTACAAAGTTGCTTCATGAGTCATGGCATAAATACAATTTTCAAGTCATTCTTTGATTCGTGACCGCCCTTCAAGCCATTTAATTTTCATGTGAAACACAAAGAGTATACAGTTTTTGCAGCATTCTCACTTGTCCAAAGTCACAGTACAGACTTTGCAAGTATTATATTCTATATATATATTGTGTAATGCCCAATGTTAGACAAATGAAAAATGACCATGAGAGTCGGAAATGTCATACAAACAGCCACATTTTTTACTTCATATTTTTGTGTAACACTTTTCATAACACACAAAGTAGGACACAAAATGTTATCGTCGGATTTGGGCATCATATAATTTTGTGGAGGGTAAATAAGTTGGCTGCCTTAACTTGAACATTGTAACCATCAACAAAGGCGGCCAAACTCATGAGCCCACCGCTCACTCATGCTCATTTGCGCTCTCGCTCATTACTTTGAGTGAGAGCGCGAGTGAGCGTGAGTGCAATATGTCTATGTCAGTGAGACCGTCGAGTGAGCGGGAGTGCCAAAGACGTCTGTGTGAGCAAGATGTAGCTTTGTTATTTATTTTTTTCAAGAAAAATCGTGTTAAGGGAGGAAGCTGTGCGCCCTCCTCAGACTAAGACGGGCCTTCGCCCCTCCCGAGGAGGGCGCAGAGACACTGATCTGGGGTGGGCGATGGCCAGTCCACCCATGATTACGATACTGCTCATTGTCAACAAGGATTCACCTGTGTAATAATTAAGCTAGGAAATCCCAGTTTCCTTGAGTGCTTGTTTGTGAACTTGTTAACAATTTTTAAAGTGTTCACGATGGTTTTCCTAGTTGACATAAATGTAGGTTTCCTGCAAAACTCATTCATGTAAATCACAAAGGAAAAAAGTCTTTGTTTCTTTACTTGTGTGGGGACTTTCAGAAATTGACATTGGAAAAATCGAAGCGTGCATTTATTTTATTTCCTTTAATTTAGAGTACGTAAGAGGAAACTGATGATAGGAAGTTAGTTGTCTGTCATTTCCGATATGAATTTTCTTCTTTCCTTCCTCCTAGTTTGGGAACGTCAATGAATTCGTTGGCGTATTCCAAAAGATCAAAATATCTTTAAGAAGGGTGGGAAAACACGCCTTTCTTTACTCCATACTTCTAATATTACTGAATATCACGAATTCACCCCCCATTTGGCTACTTGTTTACATTGAAAGGAGTGTTTTACGTCACTACCGAGACTTCGGGAACAGATTGAACGCCTTACTGACAGCGACCTAACCATACTGTCTCTGCGCCTCCGCAAATTTTAGTGCTCGTTAAAAAATCCTCTGTGCTCCCAAAGCTCTCTCGCCCCCTTCCCCCACCGCGGAGATTGCGAGGGCAGGATTTACGTCCCTGCTAACCGAATTCCACTAGTTGTCTTCGGATAAGCGTTAGCTAGAAGGTGCAGGCTCGAGTTCCATCCTCAAACTTCACCCATGATTTTGATCAGTCAAGCACGCGAATGATGGAATAGTATCTTCAATAGAGGCCTTGGTTGTTATTTTTCCTCTCTCCTTGTTCCACGACTATAGCAAAGTGTGACTAGACAGCCTGTAATAACTCTCCGATACGTGACGAGCTTAGGTCCATACAAAACTCCTGCTAATCAGAGCGGAATTAAGTTACCGGGTCAATCAGATTATTCGTGGCAATTTTTGGACCGTGTCAACGGATGGGCTTGAGATCCGGTGCCCGATTTTGATCCCTTGATTCGTATGGCGAACCAGAGATTTCCTTATTATACTCTGTTGGGCTTGAACAGTCTTTCTACCTGCGGTGACCGGGAGCAGGGATGTTACTCTCTAGATTACAAAAAAAGCTGCCAAAAAGTTCGTAAGAATTCGAATAAAGTATGGAAACAGAAATGTGTGCAAATTCTCTTCACGAAAAGGCTATTCTGAAGTAATTTTGTCTTTAAATCCTTAAATAGGTTAAAGCATTGAAATCTTTTAGAACTCTCAAATATGAAGTTCCCGTACATTGCTCACTTCTCAAGGAATCTCAGTTATTATAATTTGGATTCATTGTAACCATAGAAACAAGACCGGTCACCGGGCCAAAGTTTGTCACTGGGTGAACTATTAGGTCATCTGGTCGCCCAGTAAATTCAGTCTGCTGATTTCGGTGAAGACAGGATGAATCGGGTCATTTTGGATCAAATTTTGAACCGGGCCATTCGGGTCAAGTTTTGGATCGGGTCACCTATGTTCTGGGTCACCAAAAGAGACCCGGTTTCAGCTCTGATACTAATCACCATCATGAACATTCTTGAATCTGAATATTATTTATGGACTATGGTTGAGACCGGGATAGTTTAGAACAGTGGTTCTCAAACAGTGGTCCGTGGCAAGATCCTGGTTTTCTCTGTTTTTGAATCCAAAGGACCCGATCTTTGAATTACAATTATCCACAAATTGAATTTCAAAACTGGACATAAATTCATGGTGTATACTTACCATGGATTTCCTTTTTTGGCATGGTGTATACTTGATATCGGTTTACATTTCTAGCAGAGAAACGGTTAAGGAGTTTTGCTTCAAAGTCAGACGTATGCTATCTCCTTTTACATTTACTAAAGGAGAGACAGACAATTTGTATACTATAAACCACAGTGATTATTAGGCTGAAAGGATTTCAGAAAATTCTTAACGATCATACTAAACACGTTTTCAAACACACAATGCGCCTAAATACTCAGACAGAAACAAGTTTTACTTTAAAAAGTAGAGTTAGTCTCCCTTTGAAACTGAACTGATTTTGAACACAAAGCACGTCTCCTTTGAATCAGAACTGTCCACTTTCGAAATTTCCATCAAGTTGAGTTTCAAAACTGGAATTATAAATTTAAACTAGTGTTGTGAGGACAAGTGTTGAATTCAGATATTTGGAGAAGGAGAGCTTTTAACAACCAAGCGCTGGCATCATTAAGATACGAAATCTGGACTTACACAATGTATGGAAATGTCTGCAACAGATGTGGAAGAGAAGAGGAGCGGAAACAAGCACAAATATCTTCAAAATAAGTGACATGAGTAGTTTATTTTGTCCCCTTTTACTATCGTAGCATCTATCCCTCCTCGTGAAAAAAAAGACCCCCCAAAAAACACTGGTTCTTAATTTAATACTTTTCTTCTTTAATATTGTTTGTTTTTGTGATATAACTTTAATCAAAGATTGTACTAATATTGTAGTCAAACACTACCAAATTATTCCATCTTTGTTTCTTAAATATTTTTTCTCCCTCCTCATATTTTCTGAATTGGGTGACGTCTCTCCCACTTTTACTATGTAATTTCGATATCTATACTTAATCCTTTTGATGTCTGTAGTGAATTCTGTTTTTATAACAATAAAACTGATATAATTAGTTTAACAATAATACAGAAAATAAGCAAATTTATGGGAGCAGTTTCTGATAAAATGGAATCCGGCTAATGAACTCCCACGCCACTGCAACTCGTGACCACCCACACAAAAAGCCGAGCGTGATAATCTCTCACAAGGGAACTCTGCAACTTTCCCACCTCGTATAAGAACCCACGTTCCTACCCAAAGTTGATATACATTTTCACATGGGGCAAGGTCTACCTACGGACCTCTTGCTTCCAGACATGTCAAATCTCATGCAAATTGCGTGAGAAACTTTTTTAAAAATGCGTGAGAGATTTTTATGTTTGTGTTGTAACTCTTTAGCATGTTTTTGTTTGTTTGTTTGTTTGTTTAGTTTCTCAGCAAGCTCCCGCATTTCCTTCCTTCCAGATTGGCAACTCTCCCACATTCGAACTTCTCTAGGTTGACATAAGATAAAATGAATTTTATGGGCGGTAACAGCCCTCTAGGTTGACCTGTCTGCGTTCTCTTCTCAATTTTTCAATCTCGATCTTAAGGTGCTCTGGTACCCTAAACTTCTTCCAACGTTAGCCTATTTAAAAAAACATTGCAATTGTTTTTAACGATTTTCTTCCTTATTTTTAACGTTACAAACTTCAAATTTGACCCACATCTAGAGGAGATACATATCTATGAATGGTATGTCTCGCAATTTCAATATACTAAAAAAAAACAGGGCCGGTTTTTTAAATTGAGAAAGCGGCAACGTTGCATTGCGACCATTCCATCTGCACACCTGCTGTTGAAGTGTTGACTATGGTGGGTGACCCTGCTTGCTTCTAGCGATAACACAGCCCGCGGTCGGTGAGCGATCTTTAGTTGCTTCGTTTTACTTACATGGACAACATGGATAGGAACGAAAATATTTTGAATGGTAAAAGAAAACGAAAAACTTGTCATTCTTGCCGATAGAAGAAGATGATTCGTAAGGGACTTTGGTTTCAGGAACATAAGGAACGAGAATAAAGCAGCAGTGGAAAGTAATTTCTGTATATCTATAATTATTTAAAATATATTTTGATGAATATTAATCATCAGTGGATTCACAATTATTTTATGTATGGTCTTTATGCATCTACAGCTGAGGCGAGGATAGGGCAGGGGAAAGGATTCGGGAAGGTGTCGGCAAGGGCCAAAGTTCAATGTGCCATCCCGGCATTTGCCTGGTGTGACTGAGGAAACTCCTGGATAAAGCTCAGTCAGGATGGTCGACCGCTGTGATCGAACCCACGACCTCCCGAATGCTACGCCAACGTTCTACTAATGAGCTACGGCGGCTCGGTTTGGAATTCACAAGCAATACTGTTTTTTAAAGCTACGGTAGGTGTGGAAGTGAAGCCCTGTCATATTGAAAATACTGGAACCTTTTCCACACTGTTTCTACAGCTAGCAAATGATTCTGAACTTTCGAAGACGACTTGTTTATGCTCACAAGCTTCGAAATTATTCGATTTCGAGATATGGGCATGGGAAAGTGCAGCAAATTAAACTGGAAGCTTCGTAGTGTCCAAGCTAATCATAAAGGAGTTATTGAATTCAAGACTGGAGAAATTATGCAAAGGATTTAGCAGAGAGAAGGGAAGGTACCGATAATATGGAAGTAGAATTATAATATTATGACTTTGAAACGGAAATCGAATTGGTTCTTGAATTATGGCTTTCTAGTGTCCCAGGCTCAAGCCGGGATAGGTAAAACAGGAGGTGGGAAGGTGTCGGCCAGATATTTCTAAGATACCATCCCTGCATTTACTTGGTACGACTGAGGAAAAGACCCAGTCAGGATGGCTGAACCAGAAATCCACCCGAAGACATCTCGAATGGGAAGACAACGGCCTATCACTGAACTACGATGCTCAGCAATTTGTTCTTGAATTTAATGCTATTATTATTTCAAATTACAAATTTCATTTTTTTGTGAAAATGTCTAAACCGCTTTTTCATGCGTCATTAGTCCTGAAGCTATAAACAGTGCCGTAGCCAAGGGTAGGGCACTCGAGCACGTGCCCTCCACACTTACGACTCGGGCTATTTTTATTTGCCGGGCACATAGCATCTTTTCGAGCGATTAATTAGTTTTTTTTCCGAAACAATCATACATTAACATATACATAATTTTTACATATTTCTGTTGGTTATTAATAAAGTAAACATAATGTTCACTCTCTACCCTCTTTATTTATCAACTTAAAATAATTAAATCCTTTCTTTACAGTGAGCTGTAGGCAGTGCGAATTTGTCCTATTTTCTTATCATTTGTCCCGAAAAAGTGGAAGTCATAGTAATGTCTGGTGTTCAGTTCTAGCAGTAAGGCTCCTCCTTCACAGCTATATTGAGTGCCAGGATGTCGGAACAAGGGGGCTTTGCCCACTAACCACTTGCGAGCAAGGCACTCTTACATATTATATAAATATATAAATAAGAAAGCTATTTTGACGTTGCTCCCCCCAATCGAAAATCTACTCCCTATGTGGCGAAAGGCTACTCCCTATAATGATGATGTGGCAGGGTTAAATATGGTCAAAGCAAAATTCGATTTGTGGCAAAATAAGTGGGGAAATGTGCCTGCAAATGAGTGTCCTCGTACAGCTGTTGATGGCTTGATTCATTGCTCAGAAGAACTGTACCCGAATATTTACAAACTGTTGCAGATTCTTGTGACTATACATGCAACAAAAAATTGTACACATGAACGTTGCTTCTCAAGTTTGAGGATAGTTAAATCATATCTTCGCTCGTCTATGAAACAGGACAGATTAAATGGTCTGACACACTTGTCAGTGAACCTGAACAGTGACATCGAAATCAACGGAGAATATGTTCTCAGTCTGCTGGGCAGAGACAAACAAAAGATGAAAATTGCGCTGTGAAAATGGTCACAAACTCAAAGTTAAAGAGCAAATTACAAATAAAGTTTTATCATGTTACTGTGATTACGATTGTTGAATTATAACAGTAAGTTGCTAAGGATGGGATTACATCTTTGCTCTCATATGTAGGTGGTTATTCAATGAATTCACAAACGTTAGTCTACGAGAAGGGAACACCTCTTCAGATATCCTGGATGCGGGTCTACGTTCCCCAGAAACATTTCAAAGAAATTTTATATTGCTCCTTAACATTTATAAATTAAAAATGAAAGATAAATTTTAGAGCAGTTCACAGCCCTTCATGGATGTCAAAGAGATAAGTTAACGTTTACATTATTCGTTTACGTTTACGGGTAGCTTTACTGTCTGACCACGGAATTTCATCAGACAACTTTCATTCTATTTTGGTACCTCAGGGCATTTGGTACCCGAAGAATCATGCAGCAGGCTATTAGAATTACCTATTCAGGTGATTCTGTAAGAACAGTACCTTCGGAGTATATGTTTTTGTATTGATAAAAACGAGTTCTTACTGAACGTAAAAATCAAATATAGATTATTATTATTATTATTAAAATAACAGTAGTTACTCAGCCGTTATATTCTAGCATTCTGGACTGGAATCCGTTAATTCTTTTTGTAAGTAGCTCTTAAATTGCATCTGCACCGAAAATATTGATTCTCTAACGAGAATCAAACGCGGAACCATGCGTACCAAGTGCAAACAGCCTGTTAACTACTCGGTTAAGAACGGCCATCATATGTATATGAGACAGAGAGAAAAAGAGTTTATCTGTGACCCTCCCTTAACAAAATCCTGGCTACGGGCCTGGTTATGAAGCCTCAAAATACAATTTTCCCCAATGCTGTAATGTAATGAAAGGGAATGTAATGAAACTGGGCCTTTTTCAGTTTCTCTTTGATGGAGATGCTGGAACGAGAATTTATTGGAGGCAGATCGAACTGAATTGATTTAAGGCTACTGTCCCTGGGCATCTATAGCGCACTTTGGCGCCAACAGCGGGGAAAGCGAGTCACAAAATTATCAATTTTTGAATCCGTCTTTATTTCTTGTGTTAATAAATAGCCAGTTAGCTTTACGTTTTATATCATTCTCGAAAAACTTATGTTAAGACTTGTAACAATGAGTAATGTTTGCAATTCAATTTCGATCTCAATCCTAATATGGAGAAAGTTTCTAAAAAATATATGTTTCATTATTATGTCTTGTTAGTCTTGTTTTCCTCATAACTATCAGTGATAAGCAAATCGGTCATGCAGTCTAGGTCTACGGTATGCAAGACCAAGACTTGACACTGAAGATCGGGAAGGGTGGGGGGAGATATGCAAGATCATAGTAATCTTGGTGCTGATCTTGTTTTGCGTATCACTAGAAACGATATAGTTTCGCTACTTTTGAAGATGTAAAAGTGTTTGTAGGTTATACTTATAATATTTCTGAAGACGACATTGTCACGAGTTTTTTGATGCTATACGAGAAAATGATAATGAATATCAATAGGTATCATGTTTTTTCTTCAAATAATTATATCAAATGTTCGATACCTTTTTACTGCTAACTGGAAAAACAAGAATAATTCCTCCCTCGAACAAGTGCGGAATGCGCTCCTGGCTCATAAAATCAAGTAAAAAAGAAATTAGTTTATTGCATGAAGACATTATAATAATTTCTAAAAGTAGTAATTTTGACAAAACGGTAGTAAAATTTATATTAGCTATATTCACTAACCATATTTATGACGACCAGTACTTGGCCCATGGGTAGTATATCTACATTTTTTTTGTGATTGCACCGTTCTTGTTTTCCTGTTATTAAGACATCACCGTCTGTTCTCACGTTTACGTAAACGCCGAAAGTGGAGAAAAAGTAAATTTTGGGTGCATCCATTAATACAAGATCGATCAACGAAAGGAATATTCTACACACTGCACAACACAATCTGCAACAGAATTCGAAAAATATTTTAATTTCACGCGGATGAACATTGAAACTTTTGATGAGTTGCTACAATATTTTAAAGACAAACTAACTGGTGTGGATACGAACATAAGAGTCAGCATACTCGATACAAAATTAATAGGGGGACAGATATCAGAAAGACAAACCCACAGCCAGACAGAGACAGAAAACTGATCTAACGTTTTCATGTTTTTAAAATGAATAAATTAGGTTAGAAATTCGTATAACCTCTGTTAACCAGTTACAGCCCGTCGCCGAGAAAAAAACTTCTTTTCGATTGAAAGTGAATGAGTTAAGTCGTAGTGGGCAGAAACTATGTACTCAAAGTGCCACAGCACTGAAAGCTGAACGACACATCGGAGGAAAGAATAGGAACTGCGCCCCCATGGTGCAGATCTGTCCCCATAGCCCTCGGGAGCTGCGCCCCATAGGGTAATTTTTGCTCTATTTATTGTAACACACTCGTGATGATACACCTACAGACCAAATTTCGTTTCTTTACCTTCAGTGATTTGAAAAATTAGCTTTTTGGCGGCCATTTTGCATTAAAGATGGCGATTTTTAAAACATTTTCTTATATTGTCGTGATCTACTTGTAATAGCACACCTTCATACCAAATATTATTTCTATAGTTCTAACGGTGTCAAAATAGTTTTTTGGGCAGCCATTTTGAAACCAGGATGGCGACTTTTTCAAAATGTAATATTTTCCTAAACTACTCTTGATAACACACTTCTATGACAAATTTAGTACCTCTAGCTCAAACGGTGTTGACAATGAATTTTTGGGATCCACCATTTTGGATCCAAGATGGCGTCTTTGGAGATATTTTGTAATATTTTCGTAACTTACTAGTGATGATGTATCGTCACACCGAATTTCGTTCTTCTAGTTCCAGCTGTTTATTCGATGAAAAATATTTTTGCGGCCATTTTGTATCCAAGATGGAGACTTTTACAAAATGTTGTAACATTTTCCTCAACTACTCTTGATAACACACCTTTATGCCAAATTTCGTATCTCTAGCTCACACTGTGTTGAAAATTAATTTCTGGGGTCCGCCATTTTGAATCCAAGATGGGGGTCTTTGGAGACTTTTGTAATATTTTCGTAACTTACTAGTGATGATGTACCGTCATACCAAGTTTGGCGTCAGTAACTCCAGTGGTTTAGGCTGTGTATTCTATATAACAACGGGTTTCGCGGCCATTTTAGTTCCAAGATGGCGACTTTTTCAATTTTTAAAAAATATTTGCTTAATCTACTGGTGATGATGTACCTTCATACCAAATTTTGCTTTTCTAGCTTCAGCCATTTAGGCTGTGTAACGGTTGCTCAAAACTTCCGTTTTTTAGATGACAAACTAGTTCTAGCAGATTGAATTCTTTTTTCAGTCTCCAGAGCAAAAGTGATGATAAAAAGTTACATACAAAAACAAATGTTTATATAGATGAGGATCAAGGCCCTTGTATGGAGATGTTAGCGGTATACCAGCGGTTGCCTATCCTAACACGTTTTTCCACTGAGCGACCGTAGTTCAGTTAGCACTCAGGAGGTATTGGGTTCATTTTCAGCGGTCTACCATCTTGACTGTAGTTTTCCAGATTTTTATTTTGTCACACTAGGCAAATCCTGGGTTGATACCTTCAACTTAGGCTCTGGCTGGCACCTCCCGCTCTGTCGCCCCCTTATCCTGGTCTGAGTCTTAGATGCATGAAGGCTATGAATAAATTTAACTTCAACCAAGGATTTCCAGGATTTTTTCCTCAGTAGCACCAGACAAATACCGGGATGGTATCTACAAGCTAGGCCCGGGACGACTACCTCACAACATACTCTGCCCTGGTCTATCACGATCCGAGCCTGAAATGCCAAAAAGCCATAAATAA
>JAGDQP010073560.1:0-10373 GCA_022664845.1 Lepisma saccharinum | reverse complement strand
ACAGTATATATATATATATATATATATATATATATATAGTATTTAATTACCTTGGTATTCTCTAAGTGTTAAGTTTTAGAACGACGATTTTCTAACACTCCTCTTAAATTTGATATTCACGTCTAAACAAACAACTAGACCGAGCTTAATGGTAGAGCGTTGGCGTAGCATTCAGGAGGTCGTGGGTTTCAACCCCAGCGACCGATCATCCTGACTGAGATTTTCCAGTGTTTTTTTCCTCACTCACATCAGGCAAATGCCGGGATGACACCTTCAAAATTTAGGTTCCGACCGACACATTCCCGCATCCTTTCCCCTCCCCTATTTCGGCCTGAGCCTTACATATCTAAAGACCATAAATGAAAAAGACAAGAACCTTAATTCAGAAAATTCTCTTTATTCGCCATTCGTAATACAAAAAAGACACAAATAGTGACTAGGATAGAAAAAAATATATAATAATAATAGAATCTTCAATTTAATATTTATAGCAATTTACAGGTACATTATTGAATCTAAGACAGCATGGTGAAATTTCTTTAAATATACATAAATAATACGGTAAATGTGATGCATAGAAACGAACAGTGATTTTTTTTACGCATCTTACAACACAGAGAGCTATCTAAATTCCTAAGACAACTTAGACAATTACACCAAAGAAACGTAGAGAGCTTATATATCTTAATGATCGTCCCTGTAGCACGTAGCGCCATCTGTTGCTGTCCTTCTTAGGTACCTACTCTTATCACATTGCTGTTGAGAATACAGATAAGGGTAAAAGGCCGTGAAAAACTCCGTTTCCAGTTGGCTGCTTGGTGTATTAGGTAGACTGCTGGTCAGCAGACCCAAGTTTGATTTTCATTAATTCCCTACGTTTTTTATGTATTTTTCTTTTCAAAGAACTTTACACTTTTTCGTTTCTATATATAAATAATTGTTCTCTTTTGCATTGTTAATATTTTACAGAATTCACGGAAATGAGTTACGTAAAGTCAGGTTAGATTTCTTACATTCTCAGAATTTTACACACTTATATACTTTATTTTTCATTTTACGTGATGCAAACTCCCAAGGTTACGTTTAATAACGGTTTTCCAATCTTCTTTCACCGCATACACTACATAGTTTATCATATAGCTAACAGATGGCACTACCTGCGTCTGGGGATGCATTACGACGTGCGAGCTCTCCTAAAAAAATTGTGCTCCTACAATTCATCGACATGAAGCAAAGATAACAGACAAAAGAAAGGATATGAAGCGCAAAATTTTAATTGGATTAAAACAGTTCGGTGTTTCGTCTTTGGTTAACGTTATTCAGTTTTCGTTGATTTGTTCGTTGTTTTGTTATGTCATGAATTTATAAAATCAGTAAAATCAATGTTTGATTTATTCAATATCATGTTCTTTTTTCATCATCTTTGAAATATAAGTATAGTTGGTGGCTCACAAGATTACTAGACTGAGGATTGCACTAAGTTTTCCCTGGTTGATGTTATCAATATACCGGCCTCTTACATTTTTTTTTTAAATGTGATGTGTGCATTATGAATGAAAAATCAGGCATCGTTGGTTTTAGAGTGAGAAGAGAGCGTGCTTCGCATTCCTCAGCCTACCAATCTTGTGAGTTGCTAACTTATACCGTGCCAACGTAGATTTTAGTCTCATATACCGCGAAAGTTACAAGATCTCAATCAAGACCAACAAACATATGTTCCTAAAAATATAACGTTGTGTTCTGATTGCAAACAATTGCTCCATAAAATTGCAATCACATTCATTTCTAATATAACTTTCTTACATAAAGATGAGATAACCCTAGCAGGACAGGATTTTGGGCCAATATCGGCCCAATTCTGGGCAACCTTGATCGATATTTGGCGATATTGGCCGAATATTGGGCAACCTTGATCGACATTTAGCGATATTGGGCCAATATCGGCCCAATTCTGGTCAACCTTGATCGATATTTGGTGATATTGGCACAATACTGGGCAACCTTGATCGACATTTGGCGATATTGGACCAATACTGGGCAACCTTGATCGATATTTGGCGATATTGGGCCTATATTCTGTCCTGTTAGGGAAATCTCATAAATCTCCGTATTTACTCGAATATAAGCGCCCCCCCCCCTAAAAATTTGGGTCGGTTTTGAGAGTCTATTTATTATGTGAATATACGGTCACAATAGTAAATTTGCTCATGGCTCGTCATTGGTTGCAAAACCACTGACTTTATATAAGTATCTATCCAGATAGAGCTAGTATCTGTATCCATTCTGTATATTTCATAGTGTTGGTGTCCAGGATTTCCACTCTATTTCTACCATTTGTCCGAAAAAGTATTATTTGATTACAAACTCCCCTCAAGAATGTTAGCCATATTTAAAAATAAATAAATAAATAAAAGGGAACGCCTAAATTTGAGTAACTACGGGTATACTAATTATCAATTTGTTCATAACAAGAAATGTTTTAGTACAAAAATACTTATTTCTTTGGAAGTGTGGCTTCCAGAAACTACAAACCTTTTAGCATAAGTTTTACCAACTATTAGATAATTTTCTTTGTAGAAAAAGACACAAAAACAACTACAGATTTTATTTTTAAAAAAAATTATATTAATTTGAGAATTCATAACAACACTACTACTTTCTACGCAAGCGATTACGTCCATCGCGGTTCATTGAACGGAGTGGTTCGTGGCTCACCAAAAAACTGTAGGTTCCGTCCTTATAAGCTCGTTTAGGACGTTTATAGCAATTCAATCAATCTAACGATTACGTAAAGTTTTATGTATTGACATGTACATGATGATATAAAAACAAACAAATCAACAATGATACTTAAAAATATATATATATATATATACTACACGCAAACCTACAAATATATGATCTTTTTTTTGACAAAAAAAATGTAACTTAGGATGGAATACTATACACAAAGCTTACTACAATATTCAAAAATATATATACAAAAGGCATATTGAAGCCAACCTGTCATGGCTCAGTTTGCTTATCTACACACACGCACATATATAAAATACAGACACCCCCACCACGTACACATATTTATATATAAAAAAGTCGCACAAGGCATCTCCTATATGGCTGTATAAGATCCAAACAGTCATTCAAAGTCTTATGAGACATCTAAATAGCGAATTGTCTTTTCCAGGCTTGTTACCACGTCATCATTGTTGTTCTTTTGAAGAAACAAGTTATGGCGGCTTACATTTATTTTTATATTTCTTTCCTGAATAGTGATATTACGATATGATATGATGTAAACTCATTAACTACTTCACGAACGTCATTATATCGTCCGATGGATTACTTTCCTTAAACAGGACGTTATGAATTACAATTAATTAACTTTTTAATATAAGTTTTAACTGTATGAGAGATGTTAATGAACGACTTAATCGAAAAAAAAAGTGATATTATTTATGCACTGACAATATCACATGGCGAGGACGATATCATTGTCTTACTTTATAAAACAAGGTTGCCCTAAGAAATTGTCGAAATGAGGTAAAAAGAAACATAAGTACTTTTTTTTTAGACTAACTGTTTGTATCACTAGGTGTTAGAAAGTTGAGATCAGATAAGTAAAAGTTATGTGAATCATATTCCACATAGCATTCAGGAGGTCGTCTACCATCTTGATTGAGATTTTTTTCCAGGGTTTGTCCTCAGCCTTATCAAGCAAATGCCGTGATGGTACCTTCAATATAGGCCCTGGACGATACCTTCCAACATCCTTTCCTCTTCTCTATCCCGGCCTGAGTCGCAGATGCCTAAAGGCCATAAATAAAATTAAGAAATATCCCACATAGCAAAAGTAAATGAAACTTTCCTTGACAAGTAGAACAAATTACTGCAAGCTTAGCAAGTCAAGCCAAAAAGGTTGAATTAAGCAATCTAGTTTACAAGAATCAAGGTTTAAGTAACCTTGACAGGACAAGAAAGAAAAAAAACATAAGGAACTTCTTAAAAAAACAAAAACGTTGCCCTGAGTGGGAATCGATCCGAGAACCATTGGCACACTGATCCAATGCTGTACTTAGTACGCCACGGAACCGCATTCCCTAGCTCGCTTTTCAAGCGCTATTTATACTTAGTTCAATAGATCACAAAAGACGCCTGTTGTAAAAGGGTGGGAGTTAGGGAAATTAACTTACGGTGAAAGAGTTAATAGAAGTTCAGCGCACTGATACGACAGCGGAAGGGCAACGAATCAAAATTCAAATAAAGTTCAAGTTTGACAAGCTTTCTCGTATAACTCATCGTTCCAACAATCTTTAATTGTGTTAGTGATAACAATCAGCAAGGAAGTTGTTCAAATAAGCCACTTATGTTGTTTCAACAAATTTGGTTCATACCTGTTTATTACGTTCATGTGTGACAAGCTGAAAGCAAGAGACTGACAACCTTGTTGCAAGTTGGCCTGCTATTTGGAATAATTCTTCTCATCTTTCAGAACACTGACTTCTTAAAAATAAGGGTAGGCGAGGCACAAGGCCATTCTAAATTGTCTGGTAGTTTTAAGGACCCAATTTTCTGAGTAAGTTGACGAGAATCATATTATTCGCTTGATTTTTTCACCCCATGGCGCTTATCTTTCTAACACCTAATGATTTACGCAGTTAGTCTTATACAAGTACTTGTGTTTTTCATCGTATTTTACCTACTTGAAAATACAACCTGACTTTTTACAGGTACTACAATAATGTATGCAGTTATTCTTGTGAAATACTGTACGCAGTTCGAAAGTCATTTAAACAAAAAATAAAAATGTTTTTTTTTAATTTTAAATAATAAGGTAATTGAGATCACACATTCAGACAGAAATGAATTCAGTTTCAAATAATTGATTGATAAATATTAAACTATTATCTGTATCATATCTAAAGGCACTAAAAAACATTACATTCGTTGAAGAAAATTCACAAGAAACACTGCTTTTCTGCCCTTGTCTTTGCAAAAAATATTTTAATTACAACACAAATAGGGAAGTATTTGAATATCGGTTTAACAAGTTTTCTTGAATGCGATTATCAATTTTATATAGTTACTATATTTTTAATTAACATTTTAAATTAACTAGCTTAAAGACCAAGAACACACCGAAATGTCAATATTTTGTCGAAAATTTAACTGTATTTTGCGTATGTTCTGATAGAATCGTTACTTATTATCATCTCAAATAATGATACAATTAAATACTTGCCAAAAAAATATATTTTTAGTAAATCCTGTGATGTTCATATATTAATTGATTTCCTAGGCTATTCAACTATGTACAGTCAGATTCACAAAAACTGGCTGATAAGAAATCAAGGTTCTTAAATATTTGCTTATTGTGGCTACATCGAACCATCATACTATGCACATTTAAATACTATAAAGATACTGTTTGTCACCTTATTTTGGCTAAATGTTGGCGGGGTTATGTGCAATAACTGAATTTGTTTCCATTTTCTATTAAGTTTAGTGAAAGGTAAGAGCACGAGTCTCCGGACATACACCAGTGGTCGGCCATTTTCATATAAATATAATTAAAACAAGACCTATGCCACATAAAATGTATATAAAAAAAAATTATCTCCAGTTTTTGGACAGCTTTCACTTGATATCTAAGTTTTACCAGGTATTGAAACTGATATTATAAACGGGGGGAAAATACAAAGTATTTTCTGGTCAGCTTAGAAGAGGCTGGAAATGTTACCTGAGAGTTAAGAAGAGCGTTCTCAAATTGAGAGTAAAATCCTGTCATTTATTAAACGTTATAAGAAATAAATTATTTTTCTAGCCTTTCAAATGTTCCATTTTGACTTTATCTCATCAAAATAGGGAATAGTCTTTTAATTATGTTATTGTGGTGCTTCTTATCTAGTTGTGATGTAAAATGTATGTTCCTTTTTGGTCGTAATTAACAGCACATTATGCTTTAGATCTATTTTTAATTTAAAATGGATAGATATAATTATTAGTCCTTCTTTATACATCCAATAGACCTAAATGAAAATTATCCACCATTTCTGAATGTAAAAGTGCTTATTTTTTATGGAGATTTATAATTCGTTTGACACACTGCCGAAAAACTGGTACATTCTTGGCTGACCACTGGTTCAGAATGGACTACAACTGGTGAACATTTGCTTATTTTTCTAAAAATTAATCTTAATACGAAATACATGTAAAATTTTGAGTTACATATGTTTTATTTTAATTGAGAAAATTATAAAGAATGAGAATAAGGGTAAGTGGAAATATTAGGCAAAGAAAAAGAAAGAAATCTGGAAATATGTGAACCAGTTCCTTAATTGGCCGACTACTGGTGCCCTCACCTAACTTATAGGGAAATTACAGGAAAATATGGCTTAAACGAGGATAATTAAAGAAAAAAAAAAGATTGAGTTTATGGTAAGTTCATTACAGAACAGTCTGTTCTCACGTCAGCAGGGAACACAAATAAGCAATTAAAGAAATTGCGAAACTAAAAATAGCTACTAGCGAAATCTGTAATGAAGTGCACAAAGTTGAATATCACTTCCCACATAGCAAAATGTCGTCCCAGGAGTATCTGACGGATCTCCTGGCAGGATATCAGGACGTCCGTAGGACGTCCTGTTTAAGTCCCGTTTACATCCATGGGACGTATAGTTTTAATTAATCCTTCGTATAACTATACGAAGGATATGCCTTCGTATAGTTATACGAAGGATTAATTAAAACTATACGTCCCATGGATGTAAACGGGACTTAAACAGGACGTCCTACGGACGTCCCGATATCCTGCCAGGAGATCCGTCAGATATCCCTGGGACGTCATTTTGCTATGTGGGAACAACGCTTGGAAATAGATGGGATGCGCCAAGCAATATATCATATACGGTTTTCCTAAATGACCTTTTCCCCCTCCTAAGCAAAAACTGAAATAACGCCACTGATTTTAAGACTAGGTACAACTTTTGCCACTGACTGTACAATAAATATCAAATTACAGGACATATTCCAGGTTTTGTGCTTTATATTTAAATGGATGAGGATTCAAACCCACCCTGTATTAGTATCGGTAAACATCCCCCTCCCCTCGAAAAAAGACGTTCTAATTTCCCGCTACGGAATATGGTAGGTAACCTCAGATATCCACGTAAGCAAATACCCACAATGGCAGTGGCGGATCCAGGATTTTCCTGTGGAGGGGGTGCAGGTTGAATAACCAGGGACATTTTTTATATTTTCTCCTTAATAAATTGTTCTAAGTACATATTTATTATGTTTCCCCTCATATTGTTAGTTTTATTGGGGAATGTGACACTGGTATCTCCAAATATTGATATTCTTTATAAACTAGGTTTGACCGGAAACAAATCGAAGCATTTTCTGTGATAGGCCCTAAATTGTTCAAATAATGTCATAAAAATGAAGTATTTTCTGTTAAGGAGGGAAGCGCTCACCGCGCCCCTTTCTGGGTTCGCCACTGCACAATATTGATCTTGTGTGGACTTATGTGTTGATCATATATGCTACGTCATTTCAGATAATCTTTTTGAGGCGTGGTAAACTTACGGTAAAACTTGTTTCGGGAACTCACAACTGTTGTTCTGATTGGTTGCAACGATTCACTTACCTTGGGTTGCAGTTGAAGAAAAGGGATCTATCATGCTTCTCCACTTCCTTCCCGAGCAAATGCTATGGCTCTATGCCATTAGAGAGCGAAGTTCAAGGTTAAGCGGTACTTACAAAAATTTCAACCTGTTATCCACAACCAATATACTTTGCTAGTGATTACTATTTACTTGTATGAATAATCTATATTCGTTCGAATTATTTTATGCATGAAAACTTACAAAGGAGATTTGAAAGAGTAGGGAGATCTTGCTGGTTGAATTTCATGAAAGCTGGTTAGATCCCCAATAATGTTATTATTATTATTATTGAATACTTTTAGAAGTACGTGCCAGGAGTTCTAGGAATGAAGCAGTATTTCCTTTCCCCAGAAAAGAAGTTGGCAGTAGATTGATTAGATTCACTATTTTCTTAAAAAATTCACGTTAATGAGCAGGATTGACGGTTATTCTCCCAGCCCGTCACAAATTTGGCGGATGGCATCCTAGGCGGTAACACACCTTCGAAGAAGTGACGGGGAAGTAGCGGCCCTGGCCTTAGTTGAGATATTATTCTTCAGTCATACCACGAAAATTCCGGGATGGTACCTACTAACTAGGCCCTGGCCGACTACCTCTCCAATATCTTCTCCCCACCCTATACCGACCTGAGCCTGAGATGCATAAGACCCCTTTTATGCACGGCTTTTCTGTGGAGCGTAAAGAAGGCTGCAGAAACAGCCCGTTCTGTAAAACAATGGAAGAAAATTGGTGCTTTTATGCATCTGCGTCAACATATTCTGCTTCCGAGTTCTGAAAAAACATGCCGTCGTGTTCTGAGGACGCGAGCAGCAAAATGCCGTTTCAACGTGTATGTTTATGTAAACACTGAGCTTGTATTTTTCAGCCAAAGTGTTGCCAGGCGCTCTTGAGTCCAATTTCTCAGAGGTTTCGCTCCAAGTGGTTATCGCATTCAAAAAAGGCACTGGCAACATTGCCCATCTATACTTCCTTTTTTTCTTTTGCCCACAACACCAGCTATACTCACAAGGGACCATTCTATGTTTACAATTCGATTTCGAAAAATGCTTACTATCACCGGATTCAGTACCCAAAGAAACCGAGAAAAACAAGTTTGTAGCTTCAGACCGTAAACAGGGCTGGAGATAAAGGGGTCCAAAGTTCGAATATAGGACGCAGAAAGTGCCTACAAACACCATGTAATTTTGGAACGAGTGGAGGAATTGAGATCAAATGTGAGGTATGAGTAACGTGTGTGAAGCTCTACTTAACAGGTGTAGTGCGCATCACGTTGGCCATCTTAAAAGTCGCCATATTGGATTTATCGAAAAGAAATAAACGGGAAGGAAGGCATGTGGCATATCATTTAAGACTAGCTCTTTGCCAAAAATTCAAATATGAGGTTATTTGTTACTAACCTTTATTGCGTGAGAAGGTATGGAGCCCGGAAGTTGTGAAAAGGCGAAATTAACGGTTTTGGCTTCTGATTGTTTATCTTTATTTTTCTTCAACTGTGCTCATTGTTGTTCCCATGTTTGTCTCAACCACATAGTCATTCTTAAGGTACACAACAGATGCAATTAAACGTGCATCATATCTGTTGTAAATGCACGATTAGCACTAATAACTCGAGAACGTTGGACACCTTGAGGTTTTATATCGGATGTTCCTATGCACCTTTCACAATTGCCTTAACAACATAAAAGTTTCTTATCAACAGCAATAATTCGAACACTGTGCCCACACCACTACTTTGCTCATGTTCTTGGCTCACGTTACATACACTGAAATGACAGAAGACCAAACCGTTAATTTCGCCTTTTCACAACTTCCAGGGTCCATACCTTCTCACGCAATAAAGGTTAGTAACAAATAACCTCATATTTGAATTTCTGGGAAAGAGCTAGTCTCAAATGCTAGTCTAATATGCCACATGCCTTCCTTCCACATGCCTTTATTTCTTTTCGATAAATCCAATATGGCGACTTTTAATATGGCCGACATGATGCGCTCTACACCTATTCAGTAGAGCTTCACACACGTTACTCATACCTCACATTTGATCTCAATTCCTCCACTCGTTTCAAAATTACATAGTTTTATACGCACTTTCTGCGTCTTGTATTCGAACTTTGGACCCCTTTATCTCCGGCCCTGTTCACGGTCTGCAGCTACAAACTTGTTTTTCTCGGTTTCTTTGGGTACTGAATCCGGTGATAACAAGTATTTTCCGAAATCGAATTGTCAAAAATAGAATAGTCCCTTGTCAGTACGTGCACGGTATAGCTCTTTTCAGTTCCGAATACAGGTAGTCAAACCTGTATATAACATATAAACAAACACGGGGACAGACAACAGACACGCCAGTCGAATGGTGATTGCAGTGGTACTAACTGAATAAGTTTTGTGTGAATACAAGGTCTGAAGCGCTTCGCTATCCTGCTTAATCGCACAGCTACGAATGGATAACAATAATAATAATAATAATAATTTCTAGGATCTTGCGTGTTTGTATGTACTTAAGCGAACAGAAATGCGTAAATAAACGTGAAATTTGTTTATATTCAGTGCAATAACGAAGAACGTAATATCGGTTTTGCAATATTAAGTATTCGTTATCATGAAGGAACAACTATAGTGTAGGTTGCACCGAGCGACCATAGCTCAGTTAATAGAGCGTCGGTTTAGCCATCGGAAGGTCCTGGAAACGATCTCAGTGGCCGCCCATTC
>JAGDQP010073558.1:0-10373 GCA_022664845.1 Lepisma saccharinum | reverse complement strand
TTGTTCCGTTTATTTCTTTGGTTGACAGTTTGGTCTAGTCGGTAACACGCTTGACTTCTACTAAACGACCCGCTTTAGATTCATTTTTACTCCGAGTATCCCTGGAAACTGAATGATCTGTTTTATATCAGTAAAGTTGCTGGAAATTTCCATGCAGCTAAGTTGCCTGGATTTTTTTACTAATGTATACGAATATTTTAAACAGTGATCCTAAAAGAAATGGTTTTACACCTAAAATGATTTTGAAAGTTGGGTAAGATATACGTAACATGAACGCTTCTACTCACAACAATTTTACATTTAATTTAAACGTTAAAAAACACGATTTTTTTACTCTCTTTCAAACGTCACACTGGTCACACTTTTAGAGTGAGTAACTTGGTATATTTCTCTTAAACGTAAATTGTGCTCTTATTTTTTGTAATGTTCATATTCTCTAACCTTTAACCAATCTTGATGAATCCTTTCCAACATTATGTTTTCTGTCAGACGCATTTCAATTTCGATCGGAAATAATGGGGGAGAAAGGGGTTATTGATGTTTCAATTACTATTGAAATAGCAACTGATTCTTAAAATGAAACAAAGGTTTTAATACGCTTGCTTTGTTATGTTGTCTACATGAGGTACAAAGCTAAATATAGGGTCAAACAGTACCCTTAAGTATTTCACTACCTCTATTCTTGAAATTTCAGTTTCACTAAGTTTATAAGGAAATTGATGGAAATGTTGAATATTAGTGTAATTAAGAGGTGTGAGGACGACACTGAAACACTCAAAGTGTATCAAAAATTATCATTTGTTGAAAATTAAAATAACGTATGTGCCTTAATAGGCAATGATATTGTCACTAGTAGACAGTAATGTAGGCTTTTGTTAAATTTGCCGTTATAATTTGCCGTAAGTCTTTAAATTATATCCACTGCACTAAGTATGGTTGAACGACAACCACACTTAGTGCAGTGGATATAATTTAAAGACTAGCCAAAACTGTATGTACCTGTGGAATACAAGAACTGTGATTTCAAAACATTTAGACAATCATATGAACCACCCCAAGGTGTTGAATGCATACTATGAAGTGTTTTTGCGTCAAGGACATGTGAACATTACGAAAAATTATTTTTATGAGAAATGTTAATCTTTGATAAAAGATAGTGGATTCATTGCTCAATTGATTCCAACAATCATTCAACAATAGTGTCGTGTTACTTTGAGTGTTGATCTCAATGCATGTTCAAGGCAGTACATCATTGCGAGAAGTTTGTCTTGTTGCATGTGATGAGGCAATTATGTTTCATTGTATGGTGAAACTTCCATGCCATCTTAGTGATATACCCCTTGGCTATAAAAAAACAAGCAGAATAGATCACTCAACGTTTTCACGCTCTATCGTGGAATTCATCCAATGGATATATGGTATCCCATATTCGTCGAATTTTGAATCAGTTATGTGAAGTAGATGCTATATTTTTCTGTAAGGGTGCTGAAAAAGCTGATTGGATATGTAAACTGTTTCAATTATAAAAACGAAAAAGATGATACAGATCAAGGATGTCCTGCCTTAAACACGCTAAAGTGTAATGCATGTGTAAACATCTGCAACTTCCATACGCCAGTGGAACTTAGTGGCTGTGCACTAAGAAACTATTCAATTGGAATACCGGTTGAAAATGAAAACGCTAGTGCTATTGAAGACATGTCATGTATAACCTTATAAGACTACAAGTTTTTAAGAACATTGCACTGCAAATGATCCCTTTAAAGACTATATATCAATTTTGTCTGTAAAGAACATTGCACTGCAATGAAAACTTGGATGCCTTTATACTCTAATAAAAGAATAATATGAAAATACCTTGGGTTTTATTTGAATAAAAACCAAAAATTAAAATTGAGAAAAAATAAGTTTACTATCCTCATCTATGCTACTACATACATTGATGATAATTGTTTATTCTATTTACATAGGTCAGTACCAAATGATCATTTTTTTAAGTTGGACGTATGAAGAAAAGAAGCAATATTTTGATAACGAACTTTAAAGTAAATGAATACAATACAAAACAGTCCGCATAAGACAGACAGATCATCCTGGTACTCTACAGAATGTACAGGAAAATATTTACAGTTTAGTTGTAAAAACTTGGTAATAGGTTTAGGAGGTGGAATACCCAAACTGTCAAAGTAATGTCCAATACGTTTTTTATCAATATATACACACTCCAAATGACTGCCGCCACTATTAGATACACTTAAGTTTATTGTTAATGCTTCTGGGTGTCTCAGGTAGCACATGAACAGGTTAGCCTATCTATAGCATATATCCCGGTTAATATCGTTGCACTAAGACAGTCATGTAAAATAGTTGGTAACACTTCATGAGACTACATTGGAGTCTGTAATAGGTGTCGGATGTTATGAAGGAAAACGTTGAGGAAGAATATAACAGAATAAGTCTATGAACTTGAGATAGTGTCCATACACTTTTACTTCTCTCACTACACATCGATACTTTTCAAATTGACGATGGGATTGTGCACACGATGTTGTGGAAAAAAAATCCGTATATTTGAGACACTGGAGATCTTCTAAATTGATTACAGGTCGTCCAAGAAGTCCTTCAAGGGAGCATTGACGTGTATGTCCAAAAGTGTACAATACTGAACTGACTTACGTATAGATCACTGACACTGTTTTAAGGTCGGTATACACCAAGTCACCATCATCCCAGTCAAGTCCAATATTATGCGTGGTAATGTATTCATACGTATAGTTCAATACTACGGATAACTCCGTAAAGGCAAATGGCGATTTGAAGAGTCAGGACCGATGTATTTTGATCCGGATCCACTATGGCGAGTTCCTTTACCACTATGGCGAGTTCCTTTAATACTTCTCTTCATGTCGTCCAGCGAATGAATGATGTACGTAGAATCGTTTTGCCACCTTTAATATATGTACTGAACCAAATAGATTTGAGGTATTTGACAAAGGTATAATCTTAAATCCCATTATTATTATAGATTTTACGATTCTTATCGATCTGGATCAGGTAATCAAGATGTGCATAGACAATACATGTGATGGATTGTTGAAGACGTTCACTGAAAACAAATTCTCAAATTGACGTGAGAATTTTTAACAACGTCCCATGTACTATCATCAAGCGTATTAGCAGGTGAAAGAATAAATGCATGTAGTGTTTACCCATGAGAGTAATCATCATAAGTAATGGTGTGCCCAGCATTTTGATGGAATATACCCGTGCCGGAAAAAAAGAATAATAGCTTTGAAGGAACAAGCGTCTTGCAAAATTCGGAGTGAAGGGAGTGGGTGGATAGAATTTAGAACCATCTTCGACCTGAAGTTTGTTAAGATTAAAATGTTTGAAATGGAAAGGATTGAAATTATATTGACCATTGAATGCAGTATTTGAAACAAATCCTATAGATTTAAAGGAAGCGTGATTCAATTGGATGCCTTGAATGCCCCTTTTAACAGCATGAATAAGGGGCATAAGCGCAAAATTAAGGAGATAAGGGGCCAACGGATTCGCTTGATGTAAACGCTTATGATGCTTATTTACAACAGCATGAACACTTCTGTGTGATATGATGACACATGTAACTTCGATTATCTTAAAAATTGTGAAAACAAAAAGCGAAAGAGAAATAAGATTTTTACTTCAGCAAGCTCTGCATTTTCAGGTAAAGGTTTCCCCAAGGATAATTTTACAAGCTTAGATTCATTTTATAATTGAAATTAAAAACCCTTTCTATTAGATACTCAGTACTCAGATCCTGTTAAGTAAAATTAACTTTATGGGAGACAACTCACTTTGTGATTACCTCCTGTCCATTAGTCCTTTAAGAATACCTGCTCTTTCTATAGAAGAAACAGCCATTACGTAGACTATCTTAAGTTACATTTGTACTTGACCAATATTATAAAGTGGTATAAAAATAATTAACACTATTCTTTGCTCAGACTCTGGCAGAAAGGCTTAAGTTAGAGTAGCGCTTATTTTTAGTATATGTCGGGCGTTCTATTTAGAACCATATATGGAACAGTAACAGGTAAGGTATTGTCTGTTAAAGGTGATGTGCATCACGTATAATGAAAAGATATCTAGCCTGGCTTCTTCTAACACGTTTTCTTTCGCTATCGCTCACTCGACATACTGTAGGTGATTTGGTAACAAAACTTTAATGATAATATGGAGAAAACATGCCACTATGACGTAATATTGCCATGATTCCGATATATGAACCTCTGACTTACTTTGTTTTAAAAACACGCCCGACGTAAACTAAAGTAACTATAAGTAACCCAGATAAGCGCTTCTTCCGCAACTGCCAGCTTAGTCTAGTGGTTAATTTATCAGTTCTATCCTAGCGGTAGTAGCGCGACGTTGGGTACGTTTTGTGCTCCACTGGTGGTGTGAGTTATTGGAGCTGGTAGTGATTTGTATCGTCGTTAAATTGATATAGTTTTCTATTAACAGATTTCGTTATTATGGCAAATAGTGAAACACAGAATGTAACATACTTTAAAGATAGGTTTAGATAATTTGACTGTCAAACTACAACTGGATAATTTTCATGAGGCTATTAGACGTGATTTTGGACTACAAGTGCATGAAGTTCAGTCGATCGAACCCGACTTCTATTACAAACAGGTTTTTCTCCGCTGGCTCTAATATCCAAATCTCACAACGTACATGTTAAAGTGTTAAGGTAAGCTACTCTATTGTTCTGATTTTGAATGCTTCAACTTACCAGTGACTATAGAGGAACACGAAACTAAAATTGTATCAGTATGGGTAGTCCTATTAGAAATTAGTGATCAAGAACTTATGCAGACATTTAGTGCCTATGGGACGGTAACTCGCTTGTTCAAATCAACTAACCCTCCCACATTTTTCCATATCCCGTGTATACTGTGAAGCGTGTGGTTTATTTTTCGAAATTAGAGCGGAATATTCTCATTTTTGACCGTTAAAAAGTTTAAGATACAAACGCGCTTACAAGGACAAGTAATACCTAGTGGTAGTACCGACATTCCAGTTATTCATCCAGTGAATACGGCTGATCACGGACCAGCAGTGCCTCCCTTCAATGCAAAAATTAACCTTTCGTACCTACTCAGAATTCTTGGAAGCCAGTTGATTACTACGTCACAGCCAGAACTACAGGTTTCTTCCGCGCCGCAAGAGCAATTACCTTTAGTGCCTGATAGTGATAATCATATTGAAGCGTTGGAGGTGAGTGCACTAACATCGGAAGGACAAAAATAGTGGGATAGAAATGTTTTAATGCGTCTGAAAAAAGTGGTTTTGAATGAATCTTTGTTTACGGAAGAAACTAGTGTTATAGTGGAAGAACAGAAAAGCTCTAGTGGTGGTGTGGTTGGTGTTAATAATTCAATCAAGGAAGAAGAACTACTTCCTCCCTGTAATAGTGATTCATCTTCTATTGTGTCAGAAGAGGAAGCTGGTTTCTTGAATAGTAAGCGTGTTAAAAGTGGAAGACTTGATAATATCTCCTTCGAAAAAACACTTATTCGTCACGTTTTAAGAGCGCTTAAAAGAGCCAAGGTCAAAGATTGCTGAGGTCTTAATCGACAAAACGGGTAATTGGGGAACTATTGGAGAAGTCACCTTCCATTGTGGAGTAAGGAAATAACATATTTCAGGTTGTTTCGTATTACGTCTCTTCAAGTACGCTTTACTTTTTCTATAATAAAGTTTTGTTGTTGAAACAACTCTACCATGTTGCTCTTAGTGCTTTTGGTGTGGTTGATGGCGGGGCCGGATTTTAATACTTCTCTGGGAATTAGTACCTTTAACGTTTGTCATTCTTATAATGCCGAAAAAGTGGAAAGTTTTAAACAGAGTCTCTGTCAACGCATGATACATGTAGCTGCAATACAAGAAACATCGAGTTACAAATAGACTATTCCATATTATGATACGATTTATAATTATGACATAATGACTAAAACCGGTACAAGTTTTTGTGTTCCAGGATATTCCGTACTCTAATCTTTTTTATCCCAGTGGCCGTATGCTATCATTGACGATTAAAAATTTGGCGTTCATTTGTTATTATTCGCCAAGTGGTTCGCATTTTCAAAGGTTAGGTGTCCAATATTTTTGTAACATTTTGGCTCCTGAAATCCAAAAACTGCATTATTATAAAATCATTATATTAGGACACATGAACGCGACCCGGCATATAAAAGACAGTACTTCTGGTTCTAATGTCAGTCTAGTTTTATGGTCTCTTTATGCAGTCCTTCAATTATTGGACGTGTGGGAGATGCTCAACTATACTGATATGTGGGGGGACCTATTATTATTCCCAGGGAGCATCACGCATTGATGGGATATATGTATCGTCTTGTTTATGCAACTATATACAGAGTGTCCAGGTCGAGTGGCTTTCCTTTTCTGATCATAAGTTTTTGCACATTAAATTACGTAGTCACATTAAAACTCATCTACATTTTTCTCCAGTGTGGCGATGTAATGAAAGTATCTGTCAACACCCGGATTATGACTTATTCGTTTCAAACATTTGGCATTATTACATAACTCAATCCCGGTATAAAACTAATTTACAACGGTGGTGGCTTCATTTCAAGAACAGAGTGAAAGTGGCAACAATTCAATATTGTAAACAACAAAATGAACATATTCAATTGTCGTTGCAACATTATTATGGTTTATTAGCTGAATATGTGAAAATGGATGTGAAGTGGCTATTGCATTAAAAAAAATACTCAAAGTAACATTCGGAGAATTCATACGCAGCAATTAAATGGTACTACCACACAGTCGAAATTAAAACAGTTTGGCATTTGTGAAAAGCCGACTTATGCCCACACTATTACTACGCGGAAAAGTGCTTTGAAACAAATGATTAACATGTACACCGATACTCAAGGTCAACTAGTAACGGGTCATAAAATGTATTCTGCTATTAGGTCGTATTATAAGGAAGCTTATAAAAACAACCGTGTCAATGGAACGAATTTTTACTTCCTCAACCTGAATGGCCCTTTTTGACAGAAGAACAGCAGACAGCTCTTGCTCCCTTTTTACTGAAAAAGAAATTTCTGATGCACTTCATACCATTAATTTAGATGCGTCCCAAGGCATAGATAGGTTGGGCCCCAGATTCTATAAACAATTTAGGAATTTGGCTTTAGCTATGTTAACTGATTTATTTTTACAGTCTCGATTGATATGCTTGGATTATGTGCCTGCGATCGGGATCTTAATTCCAAAAAAGGAAATTCCGGCAAAGTAAATTACGTTTAATTTCCCTTTTGAATACTTATTGTAAATTGATGACTGAAACAATTATGCTTCGCATGGAACGTCGCATGTTGGATTTACTAGAAGGCAGTCAAGTGGGAGTGGCTAATACTAAGTCTTTACATGTACTGTTAGCCAATTTACTCTAACTTATTCGTGCCTATCAACTTAAAATAGTCTCCCCATTATTTGTATTTGACTGATTTTACTAATGCCTTTTCATCATTAAATATAGAATACTTATTAAATATTCTTCAAACTATTAATTTTCCGAAAAACCTCATTGTGTTGTTAAGCAATTTGTGTGATGTTCGTACCATTCGGCTACAAGTAAATAAACGTTAAATAACAGAATTTCGTATGGAACGGGGTTTACATCAAGCGAATCCGTTGGCCCCTTATCTCCTTAATTTTGCGCTTATGCCCCTTATTCATGCTGTTAAAAGGGGCATTCAAGGCATCCAATTGAATCACGCTTTAAAACTATAGTGTACGTTGATGGACCACATGGGATAGTAACGAAATAACATATTTTAGAGGTGCTGCATCAATTTGAGCAGGCATCCAATATTCACATTAATCCCCACAAAACACAAATGTTGCTCATGGATACTTCCATATATAAGGAAGATATGGGCTATGGCATAGTGGTGGATGCCCTTAAATATTTGGGAATATGATGGGGACATACTATACAACGTATGGTACCCTTAAATTCCCAAGCTTTAATTCAAAAAGTGAAGGTGGACGTTCATAAGTTTAAATTTTGTTTTGACACCTTATTTGCTCGCTCTCGTTTTCTTAATGTTTACATATTAAGTCAATGTACTCATATTGTACAGTTGTTTCCTCTCACTCAAAAGACTTTTGTTAAATTTGACATGAGGATCGGTGCCTTGTTGTGGTACAATTATAAATTAAATGCACATAGATTTACTTGCTAACTGCCAGGGAAAGAAGGGGGCTTAAAGGATTTACGTACACAAGGAGAGACCTTACTTCTACATCGGACTATTCAATTAATTTGTGAATATCCGGATTTGTTTTCGACATAAATCCTTGAAGAAGTTATACGCAAAAAGATCCTAACCTTACCGTTATCTAACTTAGCTTGGCGTAATCTAGTACCATATTTGAATACCTCACTCATTCATATTGCTTATGCTGTGGTAGCGCACACGCCACTAGACCAGTGGACTGTAAGGCAAATATATGGTTACTTTAATCAGCGACAATCTTGGCATATTCCCGCTGTTCAAAGGTCGAATCCAGATAAAAATTGGCCGGCCATATGGTCTAACATAGAGGTGGTGTCCACAGTACCGGCCTTACATAATCTGGCCTTCTTAGTCATACATAATATATGTCCTTCTAAAGAAGTATTGTATAAACGAGGCCATAGCCCCGACGCGAAATGTTATAAGTGCGGTCATGTCAAATCATTAATGCACAAAGTGATGGGTTGTGATTCCCTGCATACAGTTTGGTTACAATACCGGAAAATCATGAACCATATTACGAGAGACTCTTTTCAGAACTATGAGAGCGTAGATATTATTTGCTTTCCATAATTTAAAGTGTTCTCAAAGCCAAAAGAAAAAGGACTATGTTTTGGATCACCATACAAACATTAAATATTATTTAGAAGCACGAATATCTAATGGACCCTCAATATTATGTACAATTTTTAAGGGAATAATTTTCTTTATTGTCCTTTCCTAATAAACTTAAAATGTTTGCACAATTTGATACAGCAATATATGTTTAAATATTTCAGATATTAGGTTGACATCATTATTATGTATACTTTGCGTTAGTTTTTGTTAGTATTTTTTCTATTCCGTTACTAGTTACCTTGTATAATATATTGTTATAAATAATAATAAAAGAATGTATCGGGAATCTGATCGAAAGGTCCCGGGATCGAACCTGGCGTGGTTAACTTTAGATTTTAAAGAAAAATAACTTTTTTTATTTTTATGTATATACGCATTAGGAAATTTAATAAAGGCAGTAGAGATTTAATATATCAAATAGAGGCTACTGAAAGCTAGGATGTATATAAATAAATAAAGGCAGGATGCACACCGAGCGAGGTGAGGTGTGCAAGGGGGGCACGATGCACTTGAAGGGAGCTGGGAGGCGTTAGCCACAGAGAGCGCATCCCCCGGTTAGCGGTGGGCAAAGGCAAAAGTGCTGTTTACGCAAAAGTGCTGTTTACGCAAAAGTGCTGTTTACGCAAAAGTGACATTAACTCAAAAGTGCTGTGCAGTACCGAAAGTGTTTCCATGTGGGCTCTCCTTTAAGAGGAATGAATGCGAATGGTTCTGAAAAAAATTGCGTCGCTCAGGGCCTATGTTGAAGGTGTGACTGAGGAAATGCCTAGAAAAATGTCGATCAGGATGGTTGGCCGTTGGGATCCAACCCATGACCTCCCGAATGCTAAGCCAACACCCTACCACTGAGCAATGGCGGCTCGGTTTTCGTCACATTCTTATCCAGGACGACATTGATAGTGTTTCTTTATTACAAACAAAAATACGTTTCTTCTGTTTGATGTTAACGAAGGAGTAATTCAACTTCCAGAATATAGGAGCAACACTGATATAACAATTTTACATTGTTCTTACCTTCACTCTACAATCTTCCAAACGAAGGTTCGGCAAGTTCACTTTATCAGCTCTCAAACACAACTAATAGCGTTTTCTGAAATCCAACTGATAACAAAGTGCAAGCTACCGCTGCACGGTCTGCTCATATCAAGCTTTATAGCATCATATCACTTTTTCTTTCCTTTTTTTCATCCGATTTATATTTAGAACTTCCAAACAGATTAAGTTTAAAATTTCTTTATCTCTCTCTCCCTCCTTCTGTTTAGCAATAAGGATTCCAACGTTTTTAGGTAGATTTCGAAGAAAATATACCTAATGAGATCGGTACGATATGAAAGTGTATTTATATATATATATATATATACGTACATGTATATATATTTATATATTAACACGCTAGCGGCCACAATTTTGAAGATATTTGAACCAAATTTTTAT
>JAGDQP010073557.1:0-10373 GCA_022664845.1 Lepisma saccharinum | reverse complement strand
CTTATTTGTCATATATTTTCTCATTTCTTGACCCATTAAATTCAAGTTTGCAAGGTTACTATTTTAGAGCAAGACAAAATTGAGGCCACAGTTAAAAAAAAAAAGTTTGGACTGACGGATTCGACATTAAGGAATATGATTACTTTCCCACGATGAACGACTTTCTGACGACAAGTGAAACAGAACTTTCAAATGAAGAAGAGAGGGGTCCCAGTTGAGAACTTACATTTAGGTTTCCAACCAGAAAAACAATTGGATGAAGAACCCGTTTCTAAACAATGAAAATGAGCTGACTTACCAAATGAAGAAGAGCAGCTTATTGAGTTGTCCTGCGATTGCTCCTTGAAGATGATGTTTCCCAGTTTTTGTTTGCTGGACTTTTCGTTACATGCTCGGTCTTTGTATCCTGATGTTTTCAGAAAGGCAATTTCACATCAGATGCTTTTTCTGACCACTTACTTATGCGAATTAACATTTTCTGCACTTGTTTACATGAAAAATAAGCACAGAAAGTCTGTACATTGAAGCCAGATATGAAAAAGTTGACGGTCAAAAACCAACACCAATTATCATATTTAAAAACCGTAAGTAAACAAAGGCGTTATGTTTTATTATTACTACTATTAATTCGCGACTCCAATATTGGTAGCAAACTGTAGTCAATTGTACTTTTACGTATTGAAATTGTACGTCTTTTCTTTTTAAATCTAGAGATGACGTAAAAGATATATGGATACTGTATGTAAAATGTTTTCCTTGGTTGTTGGAACAGGAGTCCGCAAAAAAACTAGTAAGGAATCAAGGGGTCCGCAGCCTACAAAAGGTTGGGAAACACTTCTATATAACATTTTGGGCTTAAGCCCTTCCCTGGTGGTCTTATGTTAAGGTTTTGGAAATTATCTTTTATTTCTTTTTCTGTAAATGTTTTTTTATTTTAATCCTTCATTTCTTTTGATAATATTTTAGGATGTAAAATGTCTAAAAATATGTTGTGGAAGTACCGCAGGTGTTGTTCCATAAAAATATTGTGATATTGTTTATGTTTTGTGATATACACATCTTGACGAGAGCATTGGGCATGAGAACAAAAAGTGTAAATATACATAACCGCACCTCCAGGAACCCATGGCCACTAATTTAAGATAATCTGCGAAAAAATGCAAGAAAGCAATTATTATTAATAAATATGAACGTATAAAATATATATTTGAAAGAAAAAAGAAGAAAAAGTCTTACTCCCGCCGGGATTCGAACCCGGATTTTTTTATTCAGCAACCCAACGCCTTAACCACTGAACCACGATACGAACTTGCCAACGGTGGTTTGGTCGTTGTATTTTACAGTGCACGTGTTACGTGCCAAGCCAAAGAGGTCACGTGTGCAAGATGGCGGCTTCCTTATAATCCGAAACCGACAGTCTCGTGATTTCCGTCCTTCATGAAATTTTTCTTCGTTATCTACGAAATTGTTGACATAAACTTCTTTTGCCATGTTTACGTTTCAGTCGCGACATGTGCCAGAGAAGGTTTATCATATAGATATATTTGATAACTGTATGTTGCTTCGATTTAAAATCCCTTCCATTTTCTTTTTATGTAGGCGTAGCAAGTAAGCTTGGATATGCTTAACTTGCGATAAAACTTTATCGGGTTTCTTTAACCTTTCCACGTAATCGTATAATATTTTATAGTAATAATTAAACTGTTTTCTAGACATTTGTTGTTGCATTCTCGCGAAACCGTTTACTAACATAAATTATTTTTCGTTTAACCGCCAACCGCAATTCCATCTTTCATTGATATTTACTTTCTCTTAATATATCATGTTGTAACGTAGTCTGTATAAGATTTTTATAGTCCTCATTATTCAAATACATGTCGTTTAAATACCATATATATCTAAGTCGTTAATGTTTCAAGGCTTGAAGAACGTCTCATTCTGTATAACATGAAGAATTAAAATCCCCAAACCAAATTGTTGGTAACAGTTTCTAATGTAACTCACATGGGATTTCATTAATAAAGAAATGATTTCTTAGTTCACATTGATGGTGCCTACTGAAAGTATAATTGCATGCATATAAAATACCATTATAACTGAATGTCAAAATTCTTCCATTGGTGGATGCTTTTTAATATTTGAATGTGTAATGTCATTCCGAATCAGTGCTGCCACTTCGAAATTCCTCTGATTTAGAATGTTAGCTATGTATGGGTAATTAGGAATATTCATATTCGTAATCCCTATCTCCTGTTAAAAACTATGTTTAAGTTATTATTTTTTAAATAAAACCTTGTAATGCACTTATCTTTGTCAATGAGCGAGTGCCAGAAAAATTAATAGTCGCATATATGTATGTATGTCTGACTCATGTTTTCGTCCGCCATATTGTTATTTTTTGTGTCGAAATCTTGTTTAATAATGGTTCCATAACTAAACCAATATAATATTAATGTTATTAATATGAAACACATTTCTTTCAATTATCAATGTTTTCACTTTTTTTTGGTATAGAATTGTGACCCTTTATACTAGATTCCCCCACCTCAAAAGAATCCAATGTGTTCTTATTGCTGCAAGTAATCTTGTGACACGTAAATTGGATTCGTTTTCATTCACTTCTGTTTCCTTTTTGCTTATCACGGTGACATCTGCTGCCAAATTCTGTTGTAATGTTTTCTTTTACTCTCCCACTCTTGTTTGAAGTTGTTTCCATTAAATTATCCCTAAAGTTTTGTTCATTTGTTTCAGTTGTAACGTAACCTTCGCATTCTGCGAGATGCTTGACTTCCGGTGCGGGACAATTACGACCTTCCCAGTCTTTATATAGAATACCTTTAGGACTTATCAATATATTTTGTTGTATGGAAACCTTTGACATATTTAAATGTTTAAGATATCTAAAGTGTTATAACTGTGCGAAACTAACCTAATATTTTGGATTAAATTATTATTCTAAAACAATATAACGTTTCCAAAGACTATACATATATCAAGTTACTAAATACCAGAGACAATCAAACTATCCGGGAAAGATTATCTAATACAATTTGTAACCTCTTTGGAATACCATCTTGAAATTATGTAAAGTCTATGAATTGAACCATATATAAACAGCGCAAACTGTATGTAAAGTTAGTTGCGTTGGAACTCTTGAAGTGAACGGAGCTCCAAATAATAGAAGGTGCTAAGGAGAACCTTTTTCTTGTTTCTCCCTTTAGATTCTACTATCCTTTACAGGACATTCTACCTCCTTAAGTGACGAGGCCACAACATATATATTTATGTGTACCCCTCTTGGTTTGGACAGTCTACACGTTAATCTTACCTTGCTTTTCAGGTTTAGATTCCAAAAATCCTACGCCAATAGCCGGAGAAGGAATATAAGGCCTCTCACAGTAATATTTAATATCGGTATGTCCGGGGTAACGCGGGGTCCATTATATAATTTGGCGCCCAGCTTATGAGCTCGGAATCTAGGCAGATTTTCGTCGTATTTTGTAAAAGGGATTTCCAGTTCCAGTTCCAAGGAAAAGTGTGGAACTACACACACACACACACCCGGAACAGAGGCAACCGGCAAGGTGAGACCACCTCGAAGGGGTAGCAGGATAGAGGAAAAGAAGGCAGAAAGAACAGAACATACGGTATCTGAAGCATCCGGAGAAGCATCAGCTCCAAAAGAAAACAAGGCAGAGACAGCGGAACAGCAGACATAGGGAAAGGAAGAAAGATCACTTGTTGCGACAGATACAGCGATTGATGGATCAGAAATTTAGTGACCTTAACAGGAAAGTAGACGATCAAACGAAAGACTTTAGTGACCTAAGGCAGGACTTAGATGGAAGACTTGATGAACTCGTGGAGAAAATGAACAACCAAGAGCAGAGGATTAGCAAGTTCGAAGTTCAAAATAGGAAGAATACAGGATGGAATAAAAGTCAGACTATTCTACATTGTAACTTCGAGCTAATAAATTAGAGGACGAACTGAGGACACACAAGGAGTAAACCAACAGTAAGTTTACCACTGTTGAGGATAATGTCAGACAACTGAAAGGACAGATGGGGACCTGTGTAAGCAAGGAGGATATCCAGATTATGGAAGAAAATATTCAAATAAAAGTGAAAAAATGTTAGGTGACCAGAATAAGATACTAGAATACCAGGACCATGATCCAGAGATGCAGTTCTATAATTCAGAAACAAATACTGATATCAACCATCCGATTCACAAAACTAAAAATTCAACTGCCCAAAGTTTTCAGATTGATTTGTATCATCATCTCCAAGAAAGAATGTAGCGGAGAAAGGATCAGAAGACCGGCACATTACATTTATATGGAAGGAAGGAGTAGTGAAAGTGGATATTGCAGGAAGACCACCAACCCCAAAGGAAGAAGCAGTAAGAGCGAATATTGCTGGAAGGAAGATCGAACTAGGCAAGACCACTGATGTTAACACCGGGATAGATGACATCCCTTGTACCTGGTAACTTGCACCACAAAGAGGAGTGGCAACATGCGACCCAAGCGTCGGTGACGAAGGTGGAGTTGAGGCGAGATGCACCTGATTCGGACAAAGGGGACTTTACGCTTATGCAGTGCCCCAGTAAAGAGCTTAAAGAATTCAATATAGCGAGAGTGGGGAATGAAGTGAAGCGCTCTGTTCCGGGAATGACAGTCCAAGGTATGATGGAATAAGTGTTCTAGTTCGACCAGGATGATGATCTGTCGATGAGACGTATTAAAAAACCCAGTTACTATGTAGAGAATAATGACTGAGAACGGACAAGGAGTGATGCTGTGTCCAGACCATGCTCATTGAGACAACAGTGTCAGGGATCAGACCCCGTTCGGGAGCCATATATAACAGGGATAAATTTTGGCTTACGTCCCGCCTGTTATATGCGCATCCAGTGTGAAGTGTTTTTCTGCAAGCCAACACAAATGCGGGGAAGGACTGAAGGCAGCCCAGTCGATGTATCAATTGTAGTAGAATGGTCCCAGAGATGGTAGCACGTGTCAACCAGCCAAGTGTAGTGGATTAGTGTGTGTGATGTTTCTTGAACTGAAAGATATTTAATGGACGGTGATACCAAACTATATGTGAACTGTTGCTAATAAGAGAAATAGTTTATATGAGTGTTATTGTAGATATATGTAAGTGAAAGTGTATGTCTTGTAGTACTTAGTTTATTAACCGCCACACAATGTAGTGGAAAGTAGTGGTCGTCACAGCAGATCTAAAAAACTCAACTGGAGAGGAAACTCCTTTCCTCCCACAAGAACAAGAACTATGTATTGGTTGCTTATGCAAATAGATGCCACAATAAAGAAACATGTTTTTGATATCTCGAAGCTGAGTGTTCCAGTGAGAATTATCTGGTGGAGGAAGCCTCATCCTCCCACGAGCTTGGGGAGATCACAGTGCCTTTTTCATTCCTTCCTATGTTTTTATATCTTAACTTTTACCCTGTGGAGTTTTATTTATTTATATATACATAGGGTGATTCAGAACTAAGTACTCGGGATGTGGGGGATGATTCGGGATGTTACACCTGACATCGAAACAAGAGAAATGTTCCTATTAATATGGGTGAAAATTCGCTTAGTTTTGGAGATAGAGTAGAACCTCTGTTATCCGAAATAAAGGGGTCAGAGGTCATTTCGGATAACAATAATTTCGGTCAAAAATATTTGTAATTTTTCAAAGTTTAAATTTAAAAAATTGAAGGCAATGATAAAAAATACACTTTTAGATTACGAATATAACAGACTTTTAATAAAGCTTTAAATCCTTCTACAGTGGAGAACTTCTTATACAACTAAGTTGACTGTTTTTTTTTGGAAAAAAAAAATCTTATATCTTTTTGTTAGCATTTCAAATTTTATATATTTTCGATTTTTTTCCGTTTCAGTTTAACACTATTTCGGTTAACAGAGGTTTTACTGTACAGTGTTTCCAACTTGGAACCCACAATTGACGCCTCCAGTGGTAAGAAAATGAATAATTCTAAATAAATTAGAAACCATGTATTGAATGAAAATTTCGTTTGCTTAAATTTTTTTTTCTACCAAAATGGTGGATATCAAGAATGAAAATGGAGGTAATCGCCAAAGTTGTATACATTCTTCATGAATAGCCGGTATTTTAACATTCCATTTGTTTCTCATTTAAAATTTTATTTACTTTAGGTAAAATTTGCCATGGATACCAATTTGGCTGGAGTTATGGTGTGGGCAATGGAAGCCGACGATTTCCATGGCCAAGCTCGCAATGTACGGTTTCCTCTGATTCGTTCCATCAATGAAGCTATTGCCACATATGGACGACGAAATTAGTGAGGTCAAAAGATGAAATGAGTCTTGGAAGAGTGGCAGAAGGTAATCTTTTCCCTGAAACTCTATTTGGAGTCATAACAACGATTTTGAACTTTCTTCAGTCTCCATTTTATTTTTATTTTTCATCTTTTTCTTCATACATAAAACACACATTGTGAGAATTTAAGTGTGCAGGTCGTTACTTCATTAAGGAAATATTACACAATGCACAAAATATTATAAAATTGTAACATGTTAAACAACTAGACGATTGTGAAAGAAAAATATTGCATCAAACATGCAAACAGTTTAAAGCTTATTTTTAAAGCCATAGAGAATTTTCAGAAGAGCATCTACATGTAATTCTATGTTTATGAAAAGAAAATCTTAATCAGCGTTAACAAAGAAATTGTTATTCAGTTAGCCATCACTAAAAGCATTGTTCAAGCAGATAAGATCTTTAAAAATAATATCTTTAAAAATTTAACATAGATTCGGTGTTTTGTTAAAAAAGAATTATTAACAATATTCGTACTAGTTAATATTTGTAAACAAGACAGAGCATTTTTTGGATTTTTAATATTGGATATGGGAAATAAAGATTTGACTTTCAAGCTTCTTTCATAATTCATTATTTGACACTAACAATTTACTGTTCTTCAGCATTTTGATTATAAAATTAAGAGTTTCATAGATATAGAGATATTGAAAAGCGACAATGTTGTTGAATGGTATTTAACACCCAATGCTAAATGGTACTTGTAAATAGAATCAGCTTTATTTTATAAAAGAACCCAATCTCACATTTATTCAAAGAAAGAAGAGAAAAGTGTTTTCAGTCAAATTCATCATTCTGTTGCATCTCTGTTTGGTATTAAAAGGTAAGATTGATTTACAACAAGAATTGTATTCTATGATTCAGTTATTGAAATATGCAGACAAGTATTAAATTTCATCAAAAGTGCGGAATGTTACTATTTGAACATGGGTCGGACAAAGTTCAGCTTTACGCAGCAGTCCAAAATTCACCTGAGTAACTGGTACAAAGTTCACCTTACACAGCACGGCGAAGAGCAAAAAAGCACAGCAAAACCAAAGTCCAGCTTCGTTTTGGTTGGTGCACAGGAAGAGACTCCGTATCGATGGGCAGAGACATCGATCTGTGATTCGCTGAGAATGATAGCATCATGAAGAACACTTGGAACGTGTTTCCAATAAAAAAAAACTGACATCCCGATACCACTAAGTTGGATGTGAATTTGTCGTCGTTGGTGTTCGCTGATCATCGTGCTTCTTCGGCTTGTTGCGGCTCGCGACAACTCGTACAGCTGGCTAGTCTTCGGTTCTACAATATTATTGTTGGTGCTCATCGACTTGGTTCCGAAGACCAGATTCAGCTCTGAATCTCCGAGGAGAGAAAGCAGTTCTTGTTGAGGGGAAAAGAAGGCGGCCTTGTCTCTAGAGGCCACTTTCAGTACGAAGAGTGACCGATGTTTCAACCCAAGTCTACGTCTTCGCCACAGAGAAGTTTGGTTCATCGCCACAGTAATAGGGGGATGAGATTTGGGTTCTATTCTATATCTCGTCCGTCTTATATTCTGATGCTCTCAATGCCCGTCATTCTGTATTATAGTTCCAGGAGTTAGTCTGTATTTACGCATGGGTGTTATTGCCTTCATCTTCTATCCAATCTTAGTCGGTTTTTCCTTGAAGCCCCAATAGAAAGTTAACAAAAACCCGGCGTTTTAATCCAAAAATCCCTGTATTTTATCTGTAAGATTAAGTGCTGTACAAGAAATTATTAGGTTCTATCTGTTGAACGTTAACGAGAGAAAGCATTATCAAACGTGTACATCAAGTGCGCTTTTGGTATTGCAATGTAATCTTAACAAGATTACAAATAAGCTATGCTCTCCATTAAAAAGCGTTTCTCACCGCATTTGATAAGTTTACAATATGTATTCTTCTGAATACAAGTTTTTTCCAGATAGCACAGTCAACTTGCTGCAAGTTTGCACTAAGTTTGGTATTGCAAGTCTCCGAAATTGCAGCAAGTTTGACATTGCAATGCTGCAAAATTCTGCAATATAGCTAGAAAAGTTACTAGTTTAGAAGTGACAATTTTGCTCCAAACTAGCACGCCAAACTTGCTATGAAACTTCTAAGTCAAACTTGCAACAAACAGGAAAAAGATTTCAATTACCTGTAGTTGGGTTCGAACCCAGAATCTTCAGATTTATTTGTTGTCTATTACTGTAACCACTACTCACTTAACGGTTTATCTTCAGAATGAAGTACATTTATTAGTTTTTTATGTTATGGAGGCAGTTTTTGAAATAAAGGCATGAAGATAGTGCCACATCCGTGTATAGCTATTATTAAATATAAGGTTCTGAAACCGGTAACAATTTTTTTTTGTAAATTTCTCTACTTTTTCATTTGAGTTATCCCTAGTGATGAGATGATCAGTGGGATCCATGATAAGAATTAAACTTCTTCCCGACATCCCGCTCGTACTGCATATTCACAGAGGATGAAGTACCTACCAGGTGTGTAAATATGAAACCGCAATTTGTGCATAGACGGCGTTAGCTGTCACTGTGGTTACCGTAAAACTGCGTCCTTGGCGCCACTTGCTTGTTTTGACTGCTGGTAACGATTTGCAACTCACAACCAGACAAGTTTCATGTCATAGTGTAGTGTTTAATAGCGTTGAATATGGCGCAATTTGTACCTACAAACTACGATGTGCGAACTGCATTGATTTTTGTTACCATTTGAAGAAAACTGCTGCAGAATCGCATCGCATGCTTGTCGAAGCTTACGGTGATCATGCTCTTGGTAAGTCACAGTGCTATGAGTGGTTTAAAAAAAATAAAAGTGGCGATTTTGACGTGAGAAACGAAGAACGTGGAAGACCACCGAAAAAGTTTGCAGACAGCGAATTGCAAACTTTGTTGAATGAGGATGACGCTCAAATCCAACAACAACTCGCGGGTCAATTAAATGTGACACGAGAAGCAGTTTTCTTACGTTTAAAAGCAAGATTAAGAAAGTGGGAAAATGGGTTCCATATGCATTGACTGAACGACAGCAGGAAAACCGAAAAACCACTTGGAAATTCTGCTCGCCAGGTACAAAACGAAATCATTTCTCCGTCGAATTGTGACTGGTGACGAAAAGTGGATCTATTTCGAGAATCCTAAGCGTAAAAGATCATGGGTAACTCCAGGAGAATCGGCGACATCGACTGCAAGACCAAATCGCTATGGATGGAAGATAATGCTTTGTGTTTGGTGGGATCAGAAGGGAGTGATCTATTATGAACGGCTGAAACCTGGCGAAACCGTTAATACCCAACGTTACGGACAACAAATGATCTATTTGCATCAAGCGTTGCGTGAAAAACGACCAGAATATGACCAAAGACAACACAAAGTGATTGTGCTTCACGATAATGCACCCTCCCACACAGCAAAACCGGTCAAGGAAACGATTGCGACGTTTGGCTGGGAAATCCTTCCGCATACGGCTTACTCACCAGACTTGGCGCCTTCCGATTTTCACTTATTTGTATCCATGGGACACGCGCTTGCTGACCAGCGCTTCACATCTTACGAAAATGGCTTGAAGACTGGTTTGCAGCACAAGAGGCACAGTCTTTTTGGTCTGGCATCCACACATTGCCGGAACGATGGCAGAAATGTATCGCTAGCGATGGCCAATATTTCGAATAAAATAGTTCTTAGCATTGTCATCCAATCACTGTGTCTTTTCTGTACATAAATTCCGGTTTCATATTTACACACGTGGTAGGTGTGGAACCAATTACAATATCCCACCACAATAAGGTACACATCCCCTTAACTTTTTATAGCCTGTGAAGAAATGCATTATTAATAGTAGATGTTCGATAAAATACAATATAACAATAATAAAATGTTTTGTGCTTACGTGTATGCACTTTTGTACTTACTATTGTTACAAAGAATTCAAGAATGGATAACTGACATGTAACACATACACATGAAATCCTCTTGGTATTGGATCG
>JAGDQP010073556.1:0-10373 GCA_022664845.1 Lepisma saccharinum | reverse complement strand
TTCGTAGTAAGATGAACAGAATCCTAAACTTGAAAGAAGGTTAACTAAGTTTTTAGAGGCATATCTTCTGTAAAGTAGGAGTGAGAGGCTATTCAATATTGAGGACAAGAAGGCACGTGGTCGAACTACAGAGGTGATGGCCTGTGCAATAGCGACGCATTTCCTCTTCGTTTCCTTGACTTTTTTAGTTTTCTTCAACATCACCTCCTGTAGGAACGTTAGAAGCGATGGAGTTACAGAATTCGCGTGAATAAGGTAGTTATCACCAGGTGGGTAGACGTGAGTATCGTACATTTGACTCTGGATATCTTGTCTTATTATTTCCGCTGCTTTTTTTACGATCCTAAGTCGCTCGTCGATTGAATTTGTTTCCTTGTTCTCGTACCAAGCATCATTCAAAAGTTTGTACCCAGTCTCTAAAACACATGACTGGAACGTTGAATCGGTTGCATCCTGGTTTCAGTATTAAGCGCTCTCCATATTTTTTTTTTTTTTTTTTTTTAGTTTTGCTTTCACGGTTCTCGCGTCAAGTTTTCTCCCTGTTACTGCTGCCATCAATTCGCCCATTGAAAACTGGCAGTCACTGTTCCCTTCCATGTACGCATAAATTTCTTCCATTCCCTTGCCAATATAATAATCAGTTTCTCTTTCTTTTAGTTGTTTGTACAAAGGCTTCACAAATTTTACACGACAGTCATTGTGGTATACAGCTTCTTCAGCGATTAAATCATTCATTGAGGATAGGCGACCAACTACTTCTTCCCCCCACTTATCTTCCCTCGCTAGACCATCCTCCATACATGATTTTTGTAGAGCAAATGTTCGAACCTGATATACCAATCTCCTTTTTTTACAGGGCTTCTTTACCTCATTCTCAACAGGGTCAGCACAGAGAAAACAATTATTTTTAAAATCGAAATCTGGTACTGAAGATCTCAAACTCACCGTTTCAGTTGGTTGATGTTGATGCACCATGTCTCTTCAAATCAGCCATAATACTTTGGGTCCTTGTGTAATTTTTACGACATGAGGTATGAACTAGGAGGGATTTCAAGCCTTCTATCTTGGAGCTCTTGTTCTCCCTCCTTTCCTTACTTAGCTCTTATAAGCGAAATAATTCCCTTTTCTGACACTCTTGAAACATCATCAGCTGATTCATCGATGCCTACATCACACACAAAACACTTATTAGTCATGGCGAAAGTGAATCACTCTCAGGAAATATAAAAACACTATTACAGTCAAAAAGATTCTTCACACAATGCCACACGACACGCGTTAACAACAAACTGGACTCGAGTAATGCATGAATAGAACGGGTCTTTAAAGGAAACTTCCTCTCCCCCTTGTCCACCCTTCCAAAAATACTTTGTTTTCCTTTTCGGGCAATTTCTTGCTACCAACAATGAAAGCGGTTGTTCTTTGTACTCGGTTAATAAGGCTAAATAAAAAATGTGCTTTTCATTCAATTTTATCTCTACAAAGAAATAGATTCTTTTTCCCACCTCAAACAGAAAAGGACCAAAAAGGACTAAGAAAAATGGTCGTCAAGGTCCTGGTCAAACAGCCCTTTGCACTTTTGACAAAATACTGGAAAAGTATAGAAATTTGTCAATGACTCCGACGAGGACCACCCCAAAATATTCAGGGTCGAATTCCGGACCGAAAACACTGCAGGGAGAAGGGGTTGTGCCCCCCCTAGGTGAGGTCAACGACCTCCCAAAATATCAAACCCCCATCCCATACGGTGCCGGAGATACGACAGTTTGGCCCTGCATGGCCATGTTATATGGTCCGCACACGAAACTTAGAATATTTCTCACTGAGACAATGTTCGGTATTAGAATGTTTACCGTCTAGCAACTACAATCTCCTTCAAGGTTACCGGAAGGTCTAGGTCAATTGCCTCGGATGATGTGGAGCTTCTGAAAAGCCATCGTCTTTATTCTTCCATATGATTAACATTGGAAATTTAAACCTTTATTAACTTTTGGAGAGAATAAATCCCACACATATGATACTTCCTCAAAATGTTCTGCTAGTGTTTATCTAAAAGTTTTTATACTTACAGTCCTTTCGTTTCTTTTTATACTTACAGAAAGTTAGTGGTCCTTTCGTTTCTCCCCCGAAAATTCACGATTTTCGGGAGCACAAGACACACACGTCTACACTATATTAAATCCACAACTCAAGTCCTGTGTAAAATATCCTGTCCATAAACGATATGTGAGCATAAAAGAAGCGAAACAAATAATAATTCTGAAAGTAATAAAAATGTCATTCAACTGTCGTCGCTGTCAATCAATCGGCAGACGTAAAGAACAACAAGATATAACTCGTTGTTGAGCTTAACAATGCAGCAAACAAAAATAAACGAACACCTGCTTTTAAAACACCACATATATTCCAGCGAGCATGAAGGAGGATGCGAAACAACAAAAAAACACGTTCCCGAGCAGCAAAGACACAAAACAAAGAAATATTCTTCCAATCACAAATGCTGCAAAAAAACAAGTCTGCGCAAGCGCAAATCGTGACCCCGAACATCGATAAGTGTAAAGGACAAAAATACTTCTGTAAGTGGTCTTCATCGATAAAGTCAACGGAAAATCTGGCTGCATAATGACGACAAATGTGCCACCGTCAAAATAAATTCATGATTCCAACCCGAAAAATAAATCTAATTCCCTTATTAAAAATCCATAATACTTAACTTATCGCCTTATACGAGCTCTCGCGATTGGTGCTACACATCGGGTTTCGCGGGCGCCGGCGGACAACAGCGGGCGGCAACATGGCGGCTGCGAATGAAAATTATTAATAATAATAATAAATTCAAATTTAAATATCTCGCGTTCTACTATATATACAACCTTGTAACTTCTAGGGTACCTGCGTAACATCCCAAATAGCATATGCTGAAAATCTCAGCTTCATGTCTTATAGTAAATTCGAGAAAAGAGAAAAAAGGCAATCTGCTTCGGTTTGATATATATATATAATATAAATATGGAACCTCCTGCACAGCCTAGTCGGTAGTGCGGTCGACTTCAGTACGAGCGTTCCCGGGTTCGATTCTCGGTGGGGGATCAAAACATCGGTGTTGACACAGCAGGGCAAACATCCCAGAGCAAACATCATTCGTTTGTGTTAAATCGACACAACAAAATGTTGTTGATTTCGGTGACCGAACAAAATGGATGTGCATTTAATACTGATTCAACTCAATATTAGTACTATCATAGTGCTGAATCACCGAAATCACACAACAAAGTTAACAGTGTTAACAAAAAAATAGTGGTGGTCTCCTCGGGACACCGAAAAGTGTTTAATTAACACAGTCAATTTTTCCAGTGCACCAAATTGCCATTTATGGAAAGGTTAAAAATCCCAGGCACCTATAAATACTTTCCCGAAACATTTTCTAGGGGAAATTTTTCTAATAGTTTGCTGAGCGATATTAAATAATTTTAAACATAAAATAAAAGGGAAATCATCATAATTTTCAAATTAATGGAATCTGAACTCAGAAAACAGTACAACATTTTAAACAGTGACTTCTCAGTAACGCCGGACACTAACATATGCAACATCTTTGAATAGTCAGAATTATCAAATGCCTGGCAGCTCGTTGTTCATTACAACAGAAATTACTGTTGACTATTAGATAGTTTCAAGTCACAAAAACTGAGATGGTATAACTTTATCAATAATTCAGGCATATTTAAAATGGTAGGTAATAGTACTTTTATCAAATCTTTTGTTGGATGTCGAAGATTACAGAAATAGCATATTCTAATGAACATTAATAGATAATTTATGTGCAAGAATTCCTATCGAAGAAAAGGTTTGCTACGTAAACTTTCTGTTCTGCATTTTCCTAGCATCATGCATTCGGCTTGAGGCAAAATTATCTAAAGACCTTTCAAAAATTCAAATTCAGATTCGCTTTGAAAACCCTTGGTAATCAGGCTCGATTTTTTTTTAATATAGTAAAAAATAATGGACAAATCACAATCAACAATGGCATTTTAGAAAATGGGTTGGGTAATTCTTAAGGATATCTATCAAATGAAGTAATCCATAATTTTAAAATACTTGTTATTGATGAGAAATTTGAAGTCCTGGGCTATGCCGAAAAAACAAACTTTTGTCCTGTAATTGTCTGTCACTTAAGTTACTCTCTGGTCCTATGAATTTCCAACAGATGGCAAGATTCCAAATACCACGTGATATGATTAGTTTTGTTCTCTGAATGTTCCTTGTTTCAGTGTGAGCAATGGCAGAGATGGTTGTGTTACGTATTTCGTATGAGTTTCGTATTTCTTCCTTTAAAATTACGATTTTCATTGATGTTTGAATTCTATATCTTTTTTCCAACAATGCAGGTTTCTCAACAATACAGTTTTGAGAGTATAAAAATAATGTCCATACCTTTCTCTAGTTGAGTATTGCTTCATGCAAAGTTTTGCAACTCTACATTCAAAATTAAGCTTTCCATTGATATTTTAAGTCTATATCTTTTTCCAACAATGGAGATTTTTAAAGAATGCATTCTTGAGAGTATAAAAATTATGTCTGTACCTTTCCCTGTGTATTGGTTGAGTTTTACTCCCTAGGTATTAGTTGATGTCAGTCTCGTCTCATCTCGTCTCGATACCATCCTTCTTCCAATTCTATCTCTTCCAATTGCTTTTCCATTAGCACAGTATTCACTGTTTCCATTCAGTATTCCAGTTCTCATCACTTTTAATTTTTATTACTTATACCTTCATTCCAAGGTCTGTCTCGACACTTACTACCTCCTCTTTCATCATCATCTACAATTCTCTCACCGTGTGTTAGTACTATTGCTTGATCGTTTGAGTCATATAAGATTAATGGCTATCGTCCATAAATATTCTTATGTTACCTTAATTTTCCTTAACAAAACATCATTGTTCTGTTTCTGTAACTATTTGAAGAAACGTCACGCGCTACTTGTATTAGAAACGCCTTTGGTGTAATTTTTATAACCACCTCTTGGAGCGCTAGACTCAAGAAACAATGAAATATTGCAATTATTCATTTTACCTGGATTGTTCACTTTGCCCGGAGTTTCCTTAAATTTGAAAACTTTCGTTCTTATTTTTTAAAAAGTATAGTGAAATGAAAGATTTATATAATTTTCATTATAAGACTGTTTTGCTATTTAAAAATGTTATTGTATTCACAACAGCCAGTATCGTATTTAAGAAAACAGTACGTATTGAATTTTGGTGTATCCAACTATAGTATTTTTTCTACAGTACAAAACGTTGTACCTTTGTGAAAAGGTGCTTTGACAGACCATCTATTTAAAAACACAAACTTTAAAAGAACTATTTCCTACAATCGTGTTTATGCAATTACATAGGACACCATAGAGCTTCTCAAACATTCTTGCTTGTTTAAAAATATTTTAAACATTATTTTGTATGCAATATTCTTGTTATTAACATTTATCCTCTCAGCGGGATAGAATATCACGACAGTGACCTTTTTCTTGATGGAAGATGGTGTCATTTCTAGATAAGTGTTTTTGTTTCATTGACAACCAACAGAGTGCGTTGGTGTCTTTGACGTGATACGTGCTGTAGTGCTAGTACTCTTAACAAGATGCATTGAATACATTGAAAGGCGTGACTAGCATGTAAAATATATCTATGGCAGTTACAAGTGAGTGATAAGTGGTGTTCTTACGAGTGACGTGAGCCATAAATCATCTTCCTCGTATCAGATTGAAGAAGAGAAAGAGGAAACCAAAAGAGATGGAGATGAGTGTGTCGCGCCCTGGTACTTCGAAAACCGCACCTCTATATGTGTCCTTCCTTTCTTTGTATTGTTTCACCATTATTTTTTCTTTTATTTTATTTTCCTTTTTTTTTTAAAATAGTAACTGCGAAGAAAGTTTATGTCAAAGGGTTAATCGTACGCAACAAATCACTACAAGACATAAACAATTCCTTTACAGGAACACATTTTACGTGTTTTTGCCGTTGAAGTGTGTGTGTGCACTCACTTTTATCTTCGCTCGATGGTGTACTATGGAAATGTGCTTTTGGAAATAAAAAAGAGCCCAACTCTCAGATACAAATTGATTTAATGTTCAAATCAGCAACGGATGTTTGGTGTTGTACATTATAGTTGGTACGATTTTTACAAAAAGAAGATTTTATGTCATTTTATGGTGGATATTTTAACACAAAACTGTTTTCTTAGCCCTTGCATAACTTCAGTAATTTATTATTTTTAAACAGTTTGCGGCTTGTTGAGGCAACTTGGTACTATCTTGGGGCATATTAGTACTGGCAATGATTTGTCTCACCATCTTAATCATAATAATTAAAGTGCTACTCATTGACATGTGTATACTTAAGAAAATGTTTGAAGACCTCGTAACCCACAAATGACGAAATTTGAATTATGTGAATGCAGAAGGTTAAGAAGGGACTAAACCTTCACTCGCCGTCATTTTTTTATCAATAGATGTCACTACGTGCTGCTAGTGTTGCTAACTTACATTTACTATTAATTACTACGGAAAGTATTTACTATCATAAATGTGTTATAACTACTGCACATTATTTGGGATACAATCTCTTCATGTGAAAACAAAAGCTGTCGACACATTTTTTTAATGGCCGAGAGAGAGAGAGAGAGAGAGAGAGAGAGAGAAAGTCAACAGTAATCGTATTGTTTACATTTGTATGACTAGTTTTTTTTCCTCCTTGTCCCTTGAGGTAACGGATCTGTTGTGCGTCTCCCAGCCTGCCTCCACATCCTAACATAAACATCATAAATAACTATTAAAAAGCGCTGCTGAATGACAGAATTATTGCTTCGCGGTTGTTTCCTCACCTTGCCATGGATGAGAAAACGTAGTAGGAGAATGGGGGCGTCACAAAGTGGGGGCAAATTAGCTCTTGAAAGTGAAGGCAAAGAATTTGGCTAGATATTCAGGAGGGATAGCATAATGTTTCGCACCTCTCAAACCCATTGATTACAAGGCGATAAACATAGCCATTCATTCATCGGACACGACACACACACATACACTACGCACATACATACATATTTATATAATTTCATTGAGGCTTTGTATCCATACTTAATTTAATTAAAACAGGCTGAAGACACAGCAAGCCTGTGTTTCTCAACCCTTTTCATGCCGGGACCCCCTTTAACCATGTCTTACGGCCGATGACCCCCAACAGTAATTTTCCTGTTTATAATAAACGGTTTTCTTACACTTTGTTTTTCATAATCTCCTCCTGGTCTATCCATATATATCATCATCATCATATTCAGCCGTTTTCTATCCACTGCTGGATGAAGGCCTCCCCCCTCTTCTTTCCACATGTCTCGGTCTGCTGCTATCCTCATTCAAGTAGCTCCTGAAAAACGCTTTTGATTTCATCTACTCATCTTACATTTGGACGTCGTCTCGGTCGTTTATTTTCTCTAGGAAACCACTGTAGTACATTTGTCGTCCACCTTCCATCCGTTTGTCTAGCTATGTGACCGGCCCATCTCCATTTCATCTTCTTCGCAGTCTTAATTACATCCTCTACCTTTGTTTGTGCGCGAATCCATTCATTTGTCTTCCTGTCCCTCCTGGTTATTCCTAGCATGCATCTCTCCATTGCTCTTTGTGTGACTCTCAATCTTTGAGTCGTTTGCGCATTCAATGTCCAAGTTTCGCAGCCGTACATCATTACAGGTAAGACACGTTGATTATAAAGTTTACGCTTCAGATACATTGGTAGTTTGCTTTTGAAAATAAAGTGTAGTCTTCCAAAAGAACTCCACGCCATTTCACATCTATTTATTTCATCAGTCAACTTTGCATTCGATGTTTTGAGCTGGCCTAGGTAAACATACACAATGTACATAAATAGACATAATTTTCCCTGTTTATGAATAAAATTACAATTACATCGGGACGGACGTAAGCTATAGTGCTGTTACCACCCTTACATATAATTTTATATTATAACTAACAATATATTTTTCCAAACATAACTTATTTCTTTCCTATAAATACTCTTCTTCCAAGTTCATGAAGGTAGAGTCAAGGGGAATATTTCCCCAATATCCCCCCCTTACCTACGCCACTGTGGAACGGTGCCCACCAAGCATCGTGATGCAATAAACGATAGTGAAGATCACAGTTTGAGCTTAGGCACTCCTCTGCCAACCCGTCTGGTCAGCGTGGGGGCAGTAGACCAATCTCCTCCCTCATCCAGTAGTAGATCGAATATGGCTGTGATTTATTATTATTATTATTATTATTACTATCATCATTTATTATTATTATATACAGAGTGTTTATGAACTACACCGTCAAATTTCTGGGGGTGATTTCTGAATCAAAAGAAGACAAAATTTTTCAAATATTAATAGTTTCGGAGCTACAGGCTACCGAAAGCGTGGAATGAACTTTAGACTGTCACATTTGTAACGTCACGAACAGTAGAGCCGTTGCGGCATGATACTATCAAAGACTTCAATTATGCACTATCGGAATTTATTTCAAGAAGCTATAAAATTATAATTCGGACTTTTTTACATTCTTTTCTTTACTTCACAATGGTTCGAGGTGTCCTCAAATCCTGCAACATTCATTTAGCTCATTTCTCGACGTCATACGATGATGAAAATTTGCACAGTGACGTAAGTCGGGTGATGATACAATATTATGTTGTTACTTTCAGTATATTTATATATTTTAAAAGCATATTTTAATATGTTTTTAACATTACCCATAAATATTATCCTGCAACGCAGTGGCGTTCAGCTGGTGGCAGAACACTTTAGGATTTTGGTAAAAAATATTAATATTTTTTTAAAAAAAAAACGTTCTTTTTTTTAAACAATTCGTACTAAAAAGTAAAAAAAAAAAATATTTTGTTTAAGCGCGACTAAAAGAGAAAGCATGGGCCAAGCTCCCACTTTATAAATTCTTCAGTTAGCGCGCCTCATGCTTTTCGTTTTATTCATACATAAACAAAATTATTTTCTACTTTTTACTACGAATTGTTTAAGAAAAGCATGTCTTTATTTTTCTTATTTTTTATGTACTGTTATCCGTTAAAGTTTGTCGGTGCATTATATTACCACCCTGTATAAAGTTTCCAGTGGCATAACTTGTTTTTTCGTACGTTCTATAACTTACTGGGAAGAATTAGGTTTCTTTCATTATCATTAAAATTTTGTACATAAGATAGAGATAATGAGACTATCTTCTTGAGTTTATAAGAACCCACCATTCTTTCTGTTTGAGACTCAAAAGAATGCTCTCTATTGTTATGAATAGTATATATTTATAACTAGAATTTCGTAGCGTTTCAGATGAATACATTACATTTGTGAGTGAAATTAGATAACGCAGTAATTTGATCGTAATATTTGAAAATGGAAGTTGCGATTTTCAGGATGGATGTTGATATATGTAATGAAGGTATGAATTTTGTACGATAACCTTGTGCTGTGGTACATTTAGTTCTAGTTCCTAATATCATCTATTGTGGCTTGGAAGCTGAGCTCGGACGTGTGCTGTATTATGTACTATATAATAAAGACGGCAGATAATTATTAATCTCTTTTCTAAGAGGCAAGAGAAAACATCCATAGGGAGACATGCCTAATACACATAGGTAAGACGTGGAACTCCTTATTTCAAATCTAACATGTCTGTTTCTAATTAATAAATAAATGTAAAATAAATAACTCGGGTGGAAATATAGCATCCATTAGGGTTTGAGAAAGATACACGGGCCGAAACGCGACGAGATGAATGGAGAGTGGAGGAGACTGCATAATGAAGAACTCCACGGACTGTACGATTCACCAGATGTAAAAATAATGAAATCGCGACGATTAAGGTGGGCAGGCCATGTAGCTCGGATGGGGGAAAAACGAAGACTATATTCTATCCTGGTTGGAAGGCCGGATGGAAGGAGGCCATTGGGAAGACCGAGACGTCGTTGGGAGGACAATATTAGAAGAGATCTTCGAGAAGTAGGTGTTCGTGATGAAAACTGGCTTGATATTGCCCAGGATAGAAGCCAATGGCGAAAACGTTTGTTACTGCGGCGATGAACTTGCGAGTTCCATAAGCCAAAGAGTTAGTTAATGTATTTACATACTGTGGTAATTTAAATAACCTTAATTCTCAAGTTAACTTTCAACCTTTTATTTCTGTTAATGTATATCTGACGACTGTAATAGATTTGATGTTCTCATTTGTTTCTGCAATAGAATTTATTATTATTATTATTATTATTATTATTATTATTATTATTATTATTATTATTATTATTATTATTACTTAATTTTCATTGTAACTTTGA
>JAGDQP010073555.1:0-10373 GCA_022664845.1 Lepisma saccharinum | reverse complement strand
ATGAACTTGCAATAATGTTAGCGGTATAGAACTTGCCTACATTGAATATTGTCCAGCGCACTCCTCATGGCCGAAGTCTCTCAGGCTCTTAGTTATTGTACTTTTGATGCTGATGAGTATGGGATGGAACCCCATATTTTCCAACATTTTTTTTTACTTTTCCAGCTAAGTCGGAACGTTAAATTTTCGTTCTCTACTAATTGTCAATCTATTGTATTGAACATGATGATTTCTCGTCCGGGGGAGTCCAAAGAGCATCTGTAGTTAGTTAAGCTAGATCAGGCTAGACTCGCTTCTTTATTTCATACTTTGCCAAACATTGTATAGAATGCCCGATTTCATACATTCCTAATATTTTATTGGTTGGTAAAACTATATTTTTAATTATTTCAGCTACCGTGAAGTGTAATTAGATTTTACACTAATTTGTAAGACTCTGACAGTGCCGAATTGTGCGGTGGCTTTATGTAGAAATTACAACCAAACCACAAAAGATACACATATAATTTACCACAGGTTTCCGAAGGATGTCTTCTGGTTGTAATCGGTGGCTTCATGCATGCGAGCGTGAAGATAAAGTAAATTTCAAGAATGCTGCTGTGTGTTGTGTTCATTTTACCGAAAATGATTATGTTCGAGGCCTTCAAGCTGAACTTTTGGAATTACCTCCGAAGAAAATTTTGAAGCCAACAGCAGTGCCATCATTAAATCTTACAGCAGTCCTAGATCCAATTGATCTAAGCCAGGAACCTCTTCGCACATCATCGCATGAAAATGCAGAACAAGATAGTACTACGAAGAAAATAGACAGAGGTATAAGATATGAAAACCGTGCAATTCGAAAGCGTGCACTTTTAGGCTCAGTACACTCTCACCAAAGAAACGAGAGATTGACGTAAGTACTGATACTGATTTAAATAATTCCGAAGAAGAGCTAAAGAAAAGGGTAAGGCAACTTGACTTAGAAAATAAAAGAAATTGAAAGATGAAGCAAAAAAACTTAGAAGAAGAAGTACATTTTGACAAAATAGCGTAAACATAAAAAAGAGGCGAATTTTATTTCTGGAAAGGTAACTGAAAGACAATGCCAAACAAATACTGAACAAAGTTTTTAGCCAAACTCAAATTGACTGTTTGATATCAGGAAAAAGGAAGCCACACTGGACTAGAGAAGATATTAGCGGAGCACTAACTCTTCGCTCTATTTAAAAAAAGTGTTATATCTATTTGTGCAGATGAATGTGCATTCCGTTACCTGGACTTTTAACTCTTAGAAGGTGGGTTTCCAATTTTTTTCATTATCGTCCAGGAGTTTTAGTTGAAGTTTTAAATTTAATGCAATGCCAAGGGAAAGCATGTAGTGATAAGGAGCGAATTTGTGTTTGAATGTTGACTCCAGAATGTGCTATGATCATGAGGAGGACAGAGCTTTAGACCTTTACAATCATGTTCCAGTTATAATGGTACGCGGACTTTGTGGAAGCTGGAAGCAACTTGCTTATATAATTGTGATACACCGATGACTGGAGAGTTGTTGAAACACATAATCAAGAAGGTTCAAACCGAAGAATTTAATGTTGTAGGAATAATTTCAGATTTGGGTGGGCAAAATGCAAGTGTGTGGAATGATCTAAATATATAGTTTAACAATACATGTTTGGAAAATCCATCGAATTCTTCTGATCATATCTGGGGTTTTGCTGACGTGCCACATGCGATTAAATTGTTAAGAAACCATTTTCTGGATAATGACATTACACTTCCAGAAGGAAAAACTATTAATCGAAGTCTAGCCCTCAATAAAGGAGAAATTAAATTATGCCCTAAATTAACATCTCAACATTTGACAGTGTATGGTAGACAGCGCGTTCATCTTGCTTGTCAGTTATTTTCGAATCGTGTTGCACAAGCTACATGTTACATAAAGTCTTTTGAACAGGTCCTCTGATGCCTGAAGAAAAGGAAGCGCCAGAATTTTTCGAGTTAGTGAACGATGTATTCGATATTCTAAATACTTGAATTCCAGTGAATGATACAAACCCAATTGCAAGTGGATTTGGACTAAGGTTAGAGATTCAGGAAGGTGCTACGCAGGTTTTACAAAGTCTGCGAAAATATGAAAATTGGCAAACGTCAATCGTTACTTCCTTTCCAGAAGGAATTTTGAACAACCATTAGATCTCTACTGTGCTTCTTTTCGGATGTGAAGAGGAAATATAATGTAAAATATATGTACTAACTTCCCACCTAAATCAGGACTGTTTGGAGAATTTATTTTCACAAATTAGAGCAATTGGGCGCACGTATGACCATCCTCTTTCAGTTGAGTTTAAGAATCGTCTGTGATTACTAATCATGAGTAAAAATACAACGAACATTCCATTCAGTAGTTCCTAAGCTGTTGCTGTTAAAGGTGAAGATGTTTACTTAACATCACATATTTTCTTAGGATTGACTCCTGATATGGAAGAAGCACTTTCAATCCTTGAAGGTGACACTGAAATGCGAGAAGTTACTCTGCAGGATATAACTACGCTGTCTATATTTCAGTCCTTATCTGAATTTTCTTCTCAGGGCCTTCACTATTTGGCAGGCTACATTGCTTTTCGTTGCCGGAATATAGACAATAGTCTTGGTCATCCAAGTGGTCAAATTATGAATTTACCCGTTGAAACCTCTATCATTGGTTGGATTGGAAAACTTTTACGTGGAGGTTTGTGCATTCCGTCAGATAGCTTGCTAGAAACCATGAAAGAGTTTGAAGTTGTATTTGAAATTTTCCACAATAACTTGTTGTCCAGCAAACCTACCGTGATGCATAGTTTGATATAATGTTATATAAATATCCACATATAAATAAACAAGTAATAAAGATATATGTGAGGTTACAGACTTTCATTCGCATCTTCCACTGTAAAACAGCAGCCAAAGCACAAAGAGCAATGCAGCTTCAGCATCGAATATCTAGTAAATGGCAAGCTTCGTCAGTTTCCTCTTCAGCAGCAAGATATATATATGGTATAATTTCTAATGTTATTTTCTAAATGAATAAAATTTCTGTCCACCCTTTCAATGTTATATTTTATTTCTGCGGGATATAGGTCTACTGTAGTTATTCCACTTACTGAAAGCCTGCATACGAATAGGCTTACACTATTATAAGAATTGTGTTAATTTCGTTCCGAATTTCGGAATTATGTTTCCATCCTCTCTCATCAGCAGGGCCGGATTTGTGTCTAGGCGCTCTAGACCCATGACTTCCAGCTCCCCCTCCATAAGTTACTTAACTCTTTTAAAGCAACACACTTTCCCTAGAAAAGCGCTTTAAAAACACAGTCTCTCATGGAAGATAATCTACAATGTGCTAGGCCTACTTTTGCGATACCAGCAAGGAAGAAATGAATAATTATAATAAAATAAGTGAAGTGGAGTCCAGTTGGGGGATTGCACATATATGCTATCACAGGCTTCAGCAGCGAGCATCGTATTTGGATGAAAAATATTATGTTGGGAAAATTGCGGCTAGACCTTTCCAACGACACATCAAGCACCATTTTAGCCTTAGTAGTTCTAAAGATAAAAATGGACTTTATCTCTGGCGCCGTCCCTTCAATGTGTACTATCTGTACGGATTGGAGCTAGTGTTGCCGAGATTTTTCGAACGACACCTCGACCACCTTCCTAGCCCTAGTAGTTCCGAGTTGAAAGTTGATGACAGATGGACAGAGTGGGCGCATAAAAGGCTTCATAGCACTTGCTTTTGAAGCCTAAAAATAATTTTCTCCTCGTCTTCGGAGAACGGGCCTCGCAGTGCCCCTTTGCATACGCCACTTCTTTCGATTACAAAATAGCACGTGAGGTAGAGAAGAACTAAAATTATTTCATTTGATTACTTTGACTCATTTCGTCTTCCTATTCTCGCTAAAAATAAACTAAACTATTTATTTGATTATATTCCAGGCAATTGATAAAAATAGAATGCATTACACGACTATTGCAAAAATATAAATATTAATATTTTAATTCCCTAACTTTAGAATGCCTTGGACGACGTTGAAAAATACTCAGCTATCCCATTTTTCCTATTACATAAGAGTCTTTCTTCTCACCTGTGACGTCACGCCTCAAAAGGCAGATGATCAGTTGCAAGTGGCGCTACCATACCTTTAACTATCTTGGTATCAAGGCTAGTCGAAATCTAGTTTAAACAGGATAAAGAAGCTTTCTCAGTTTCGAATTAAAGTTTGCATAAATGCCTTTATTCCAGAAACTGTTTTCGTAACATAAAAGAACTAACAAAATGTACTTCGTTCAGCAGAACAACCGGTGGAACAGTGGTAGAGTGTTGAACAACGAAGTGAACAAACTAATCTGAAGGTCGTGAGTTCGAACTGCAATCCAGACCTCTCTTTTTTTCGCTACAGGCTCTACCGACGTTTTTAAAAATAAAGTTTGTAGCACGTTTGGCTTTCCAAGTTTATACCAAGTTTGAGTTTTCAAGTGTGCAGCAAGTTTAGCATCTGTCTACTAGCAAGTTTGGAGGCTTGTAATAAATGCCAATATTGCTGCAAGTTTAATGTGCTATCTGGGCATATATCAACCTTCAACATACTTTTATATGTGCACAAAAATCAAATTTGATATTCAGTCCCTTCCGGCGAAAAAGTCTCCTCAAAACCGGATTTGTGTCTATTTCAACAATCACATTTGGATACAATTTTGAATTTGACCAGTTCGATTACGTTTTAGGTTTTGCCGAGGATTAAAATCATTAATCGGATTTTAAAGGAAAGAATGCTTTTTGTTTGAATGTCCTATGATAAACCAGTCTGCAGATACTACATTTTCCGTAAACGTCTGCAAACACAAATTTTAGCATGCGCCGCAATACAAAAATGACTGTCGTTAAATAATAAATAGATTGGTAAAAAGATAATAATATTTATTTTGAACTATTCTTATACAAAGGATAATAAATAGGACTATTATTATTTTTATTATTTTGAAATGGGTCGTGCAGCCAAGTTGAACGATTTCAGATGGGCTGACCTACAGGTATCGTGTGCGAAGTGCCTGAAACTTACTTTATCTATACTGTATTATCCCAAGTTTCATTTGAGGGCACGACCCCCTGTAGTGTAGTCTCCATCGACCTCCATTAATACGATACTGGACTGACTGCTACCATTGAAAATTTCGTGAATATATGAAGACAGGGAGCGGAGAGGAAACTTAACCTCGTTTGTCAACATCTAGTCTAAACCAATATGGACCAAATTTTCGATTATAACTAAGTTTCTTACGCTTGATATCGCTATGTGGCCGGTTTTTTAATTTATGTCTTAATTCTTGCAAAAAACGGAAACATTATTTGCAGTATTTTCTATTCTATGCAGAGTACGGTATACTATTATACGAATTAATAAAAACGGGCAACACAACAATAAAGCGTGTAAAACTGAGTTAGAACTGAAAATTTGGTCCTCACTGGATTATACTGGAAGTGGACAAACGAGTTAAAATGCTCTGGCGGCTATCTTTCAACACCACACAGCCACTCCAGTATCGTTTTCATATCCCCCTTTCCGAATTCAATGGTCCTCCGTTCCGCTCCGTTCTGCTAACGTCCCGTTCACTTCCGTTATTCACACTTATCCGAATTAAATAAGTGTTTAAAATTTTAACCACAGATGTCACCCAAGTCTGGAAACAGCTGAAAACCCTCCGCGCGTAATGGAGTGAGTACTGGGCAATGCGAAGTCAAGGTAGTTTGATGCGAAGTGAATAAGGCAAAAAGCAACATGGAGGAAGATAGATGTAGGCGTACAATTCCCATACTTGTAGGTATTCGGCATATATTAAATAACAGGCGAAGGTTGATAGCTATTCGAAGAATGAATACAATTCTGCAGGTTATTCTGGAAGTTTTTGCAAGATAAGTGTGTCTCGTGAATAATGTTAAACCAGGAGCTATGAATAACCAGCTAAGTCGTGAGCCTTGACATCGTTACGCATTTGAAGTTCTAAAAACACTTCAAATAATTATAATAGTGCTTAATCTTAGTATTCTTAAATAAACTACTCATATACAAGGGCGTCGCCAGGAATTTTCCCAAGAAGGGGAAAATCAAGAGATTATATATTGTGCGTGTGCGTGTCACTGTCACAGATGTGGGATAAATTTGCAGATGAATCATGAAAGTTATACTCAATTATTTATTTATTACATACTATTAGAGAACGTTCATTAGACTACAGTTTACTATTTTCTTAAGACAAGGTAAAATTAATTTATAGGTGTAAAATTTTATTAAACATCGTTTTATGGTTCATTAGAGTTTTCTCCTTTTAGTAGCGCTATCGTTTGTAATGCAAGAAGTACACTGCAAGATATGACTGTGTTAACACTTTTTGATATCTCACGGCAACCATCACTTGTTTGTGTTAAATCAGTACAACAAAATGTTATTGATTTCGGCGATTCAACACAATGGATGTGCTTTTAATGCTGATTCAACACAATATTAGTACTATCATAATGTTGAATCACCGAAATCACACAACAAACGGTGTTAACAAAACAATGGAGATCATCTCGGGACATCGGAAAGTGTTTAATTAACACAATCAACTTTTGCAATGTACCACATTTGCCATTTGTGGAAAGGTGGAAATTCCTAGACAGGCAAAGATACTTCCGTGAAACATTTTTCCTTCTGTCTTTCTAGGGGAGAACTTGCTAATAGTTTGCTGAACGATATACAATAATCTCAAACATAAAATAAAATTGAAGTCATCATAATTTTCAAATTAACTTAATGGAATCTGAACTCAGAACACAGTACAAAATTGTTAACAGTAACTTCTCAGTAACGCCGGACACTAACACATCCAGTATTTTTGAATAATCAGGTTCATTAAATGCCTGGCATGTTAGAGCTCGTTCTTCATTACAATAGAAATTAATGTAGTACGATCAATGACTATTACATAATTTGAAGTCACTAAAAGCGAGATGGCATAACGTTATCAGACAAAGAAAACTTTCAATAATTCAGGAAAATTTAAAACGGTGAGTAATAGCACTTTTATTAAATTTTGTGTTGGATGTCGGAGATAACAGAAATAGCACATTTTAACAAACATTAATAGATAATTTATGTGTAAGAATTCCTATCGACGAAAAGCCTTGCTAGGTAAAATTTCTGTTCTGGATTCTCCCAACATCACCCATTCGGCTTCAGCCAAAATTATGTAAAAACCTTTAAAAAATTCAAATTCAGATTCTCTTTGAGAGCCCTTGGTAATCAGGCTCAATTTTTTAAAAAAATAATGGACAAATCACAATAAGAATGACATTTTAGAAAATGGATTGGATAATTCTTAAGAATATCTATCAAATTAAGTAATCCATAATTTGGAAATATTTGTTATTGATAAGAAATTTGAAATCCTGGGCTATGCCGGCTTAAGTTAGTGACCTTCAAATATTTCGGCTAAAAAAATTAGCTTCAAAATGAAATAGTTCATTTCGTTAATGTTAGATGAGTCGCTTTTCAAAATATCAGTGTTTTTCTTGATTTGTTCGGTATTTTTAAAAACTAATTATACGATTGGCCTACACGTGCTTTTTAAACTTTGTATATAAATGTGTGTGTGTGAAAGCGAAAGAGAGGGAGGAAGAGAAAGAGAGACGTCTTTTTCACTGACTTTCTAGAGGAACTGCTTCAACTTCATAAAACAGAGTACGTTCACAAGAAATAACACTTACATAATAGTACAATAGCATTCGTATTTTTACTTTCGATGCTTTAACATAGTTTGTTTGGTGGGCACAAATTGCGTATTTGTGATTACATACATTGAAATAATTATGGTTGAGGAAATGTAACGGGAGAATCTCAAATAGCTTCTTATGGAACGCATGCAGTAAAAACACAAAAACATACATCAAATATATGAAAATAGAATAGTATTTGGTATAAAATCTGAAATCAAAGGGGGCAAGTTCCTCCCCCTTGCCCCTCCCTGCCGACGCCCTTGCTCATATGTTATCCTCTCATCTATTAATATCTACATGGAATCCCATTGGGGAAATCTAACCAACAATATTATTTTCACAGTGCGAAGTTAAAATTATTCAATGATCATGAAGATATATCACTCAAAACATGGTACAATATCGATAACATAATGTAAAATCAAATCTTAAACCGTTAAAATACTTACATTCAAATACTTCGGCATGGTCATACATTTTAAACTTGCAACACGTGACCAATTCTACATATTTGCCCCAACTCCCAAGTGAAGAAGGAATTTTGGCATGCAATATGCCCCTCTGTCTTCATTTCAACATGGCAGCAGCGCGCAACCGAACGGAGGGTCAAGGACCATCTGGTCCTCCGTTGCTCCGTTCACTTCAATGCTCCGTCGAAGGAGGAATTAGGATAACCATCGACGGTACATCCGACGGAGCAAGGGTACGGAACGGAGCATAAAGTGCCAATTCGGAAAGGGGGATAGAGCTCGATGGTAGTCTCCCATACTACGGTGCATCGTTGCCAGGTACTATTAACTATGAAAGCAACGATAGAACGATCTCGGGGAAGGGGGGGGGTTATTGGAGAGGGAGTAATTTTCCTTTTATGGTGGTTGAGTTTTATGGTGGTAATACTCTTATTACCCTTTGAAAATATTTCGAGGCCAGATTTATCCAGCTTCTCTTTTCCATGAACTTGAAGTTATTACTAATGCTTCATTGACTAAGATATACTACAGTAAATTTTATTTACCAACATTTCTTCTCGCTCGCATAATTGGAAAATATGAAAATAACGAAGTGACTTCTGCTCACATTTACTTTTTGTATAGAAGTCACTATACTGTCTTTTGCTTTAGAACAATCATTCTGTGTCCTTACAGAAATAAAAATTCCATATTACAGCGGCATTAGTTAATGGCAAATAACTAAACAAGTTGGCAAAATCCTGGGCTTTGCCTGCCATCTAGCGGCCAATTCGTGGCAACACGCTATACGAGATTTCTCCTTGAATAAACAGACAGGATAGATACAGCGGGCGGTGGTTTTAAGTTTTCCAAGAAGTTCAACAAATAGTGTCAAAGGGTTGCTTAGCTGCTTCATGAAGCCATAAATAACGGTTGCTCATTGTTTTCACTTTCGGAATTTGCTATCCCCTACGTTCCTAGGCTTGCCAACTTACAAGAATAAATTTCTGGGAGATTTCTATTGGACCCAAAAAAGGTATATTGACACTTTATTTAGCTACTAACTATACACGCTTAGGGGTTCCAGTAATATTCTCCTAAAACGGTAATCTATAACAAAACTCTTTGAATTAAAATACCATATATTTATTTATACCAAAAACTAAAAATGAAAAGGTTGAATTTCACAGAATAACTAAACACATGTTTCCGATGAGGATGAAAGAGTATCATTTTTTCGGGACGGAGTATCTTGTGTCTAATTATAGTTTTGAACTTGTACTTTACTCCAATCCTAACAGCATTCAGAAGCTCCTGATTCTTACGTACATATTCAGAGAATCAACTGCACGTCATAGTATAATTTGGACAGATTTGAAGCCCAACTTTCAACAATTCCAAGGGCATTTTACGCCTTTCTTAGTAAAATGATTGGTTCATTACACGGAACTGTCTCTCGCAAGTTGCATTCGAAACAGGTACTGAGAGGGAAAATGACACTAATTTCAGTAATTCACTTCCACATCCTTGAAAAATCCCACGAACGTAAGTCTCCTCTAACACTAGCTTCACACAAAGACGTCTGCACCTCCCTCTCTAAAGAAAAATCGTGGTATAGTTTGTCTATATTAACATCGAACTTTAAGTTTTCACAGAGGCTGGCTGTTTCATAGATAGATCTTCCATGAACTTAAACCTGTGTTTACCAAAATCATACCACTTCTCTACATATGAGATGCATTTGTTCAGGAAAATGTTAGCTTCGTTTAAAAATTTTCTTTCTTGCAATCTTCCACAGTCTTCATTCTATCCATAACTAACTTCCCAAAATACAGGGTAAGTCAAAATGATGTACCCGATTTCATAAATTTATTTTGTGAAATATAATGAACATATCTGAATGTAATACATGTGGTAAGAAGGGTAACTCTCAAAGTTTTTTTCAGGCACATCACAAGTGCTCTATGTGAGCACCTCGCGTAACACGACACACATCAAGCCGATAGTCTATCTCCTGCCAAACCTTGTGTAGTGTGTCACGGTCAATCTCTGCAATGGCTGCTGTGATGCGGGCGCGAAGGTCACCCAATGTTGTTGGAAGTGGTGGTACGTAAACACGATCCTTTATGAAACCCCACAAAAAG
>JAGDQP010073552.1:0-10373 GCA_022664845.1 Lepisma saccharinum | reverse complement strand
TATAGCAGTGACTTCGACTAAAATGCTATAACGGTCGATGGTATATGTCAGCTATTCGCCCGCCTGCTAGGAGAAGTCCTCTCCATTCCGCATCGATAAAAATGCAGCTACAGCACTTCCTTTTTCCCAGCACACACTGATTTTAAAGTAGCTATTAAATTTTAATTGTACTTACCTGCTTCAAAAAGATAAAAACTGTAGAATCCTCAACAGACTCAACTTCCATGAAACTCCATTTAAATCAGGCACGTATTAAAGTTACACAGAGAGGTTCACGGGTTTCCTTGGGTGCCCAAGGTGTGTTTTGGTATGGCATACATGTTAAATGAATTAAATAATGCCCAACATGTAATAATTTAGCACAAATATTACGTGTACCGTGACAATCTGCTATATAGCTATACGGTGATACCCGGAGTTAGTAGTTACTAAAATAACGGCTATCAAAATTCCTATAACGTTCCACCTTACTAAAATTCACGATTGTAGCAGAATCACTCACCATATGAGAACAAGTTGGCGACGCAATAATAGAACAAACTCAGCAAAACATCAAAAGAAATAAATCATTGCTTCCATTAAAGAAAATTAACACTACTAATAACTTATTCTCTCTTCTAATTTCATAGTGCAATCATTAGATGAAAGCTTAGCATTTTATTTTAATTCATTTTAGAAGTACATAAATACGTATTTATCTCGTATAAATACGAGCTTATTTGTCTCCACCATGTGTTCAGCATTCAACACAAAGTCTTTAAATGTGATCGTTGGGCCATTGTTGCGCCATCGTTGGCCCAATGTTGGCGTCCTGTTGTATATTACAACTGACTGGCCAACCATTATTTGCAGTTGGGCCATCAGTGATATTTTGTTGTTTATCACAATTTGATTGCCAACGATTATCCACAGTTGGCCCGAAATTGGAGGAGCTTTGGCGGCCCAACCCACCATTATTTGCGGTTGGGCCAACCGTTTGTGCTGATTGGGTCACCTCTTTTCGTTTCGTAAAGCAGCCATTCCGTTCTTACGGACGGGACATTTTGGCCTATAATTCTACAAGACATTTAATAAAAATAGTTGGTAGTTATGAAAATGTATAGTTACAATGACTCAGAGTGATCACCGAGGACGTTTTGCAAACACAGCCTTATTACCATTAATAACGGAATTTTTTACAACATTTATAATGATCAGTAATTAATCTTACGGACGGGACATTTTTTGACATACGTTTTGTTACACACTGATTTTAGCTTAATTTTCTGCGTATTGTAAAATAGTGGCAGGCTGTTTTTTAAAAATGATATGTGGGGCAAATGTCCCTACATTTTGACCTACTTTTAACTTAAAAAAAATACTTATTTCACTATAAATAAAAAAAATCTTAATCTTACGGACGGGACAAAAGAATTCAATGCGTAAGATCTCCTTTAACGTGCTCTTTATTGTATTTATGTTAACAGTTATCCCAAAACTAAATGAAACCACACGCAATATTATCAAAATTTTATAACAGAATGATACTGTTTATCTGCAAAGGTCTTATTGAAACGTCTTACAAAACCTGCGTCTCCCCTTCTTAACATGTATAATTCCACTTTCTTCTTGAGAATCCGAATAAATATCACTGAACTTCACACGTTCTGCTCGGGGGCGATCTTCAATAGAGTCTGAATCCGAAGAGAAATTCTTACTGTGCTTCCACACTTGGTATTGATGTTTCTCAGAGTTCTTCCGGTTTCAATGTGATGTTTATCAACAGGGCAAAAGTAATGTCGCGACTGAACTTGCGGAGTAGAGCAAACACCAGTCCACTTTTTTCCTACCATTTTCCAGTGTTTACTCACAGTTTCGTCACCAACAAAGAAGGGTTGAATACCGCCAAATTTACAAAGTTCTCTGCAACATCTGTAAAAACCCTTGCAGTGGAAACATCCATTTGCCGTGTCTTTACTCTTTCCTAGACTATTCTCTTCAATGTTTCTCCTACCCGGCGATGGCTCCTTTCCCGTGTGAGGTTGCAAAGAAAGTCAATTCACCTGTTGTTATTCCAAAGTCCGTTTCTATCAAACACAGCCATCTGAGAAAATAGTTACATGGTCAATTTTGTGCCGTGATTTTAAATCAGCAATTATTGTCTTCAAGAAAACCTACACACAAAACTTGTTGTGGCTCGTGTTGTCACTAATAATTGCATGACATTGCTTTATGCTGAAAACAAAATATATAAAAGCAATCTTTCACTTTGTTATGTAACTGGCGTGGAATAACTGCAACTAAAGTTAATGTTGTAATCATACCAAACCATACAACTAGGGAAATAGCATCTTCACGTTAAAAGCGCTGTGTAGAATATTATTATTATTATCCTGCTACTTGGAAGACTGTAAGGCATGAAGAATATACGCACGAATTGAATGTTAACAACACTTTTATTCACACTATCCAGAAGTAGAATCAAGAAGAACATAATTTGTAACAAGTGCAAATAACGATAAATATAATTAACTCGTGAAACATTACAATAATATCCTACTTTAGATTTTGTGCCCTTTTCATTTAGTGCTCGGACATTAGGTTGATCATTGATGCGGCATACAATTTGTCGCTGCTCAAGCATGTGCCATAAACTTTACCATTAATTCAATCACTTTACTTCACAAATAAATTTGAGTGCAATCTTTGAAATATGTAACTACTATTACCAATCACACTGAATAATATCAAAGGAGAATTTAGATGTTCAGAAAAGAATACGGCCACAAGAGATTGACCCACTATGTGAATTATCGGCTCGTACATTTCCTAACATATTCTGAATCGTACTTAATTTGCCTGGTAGTTATAAACACAGGAAGATTAATAATTTGTATTCACGGACAGCTCCGCTGCCAAATATACATAAAATATACAACAGTCGTTTAACATTTCAATCATCGCACACAACGAGCAAATTATAAAGGCTGATTTTCATACTTTCTTTCAATAACACAAGAATTATCTCATTCAGTAATCTACAGTAACACAATATAAAATATCGTCGCCGGAACTGCAATACCCACTATGTGGCATTTTTTCAACTTTTCATGTTTTTCTATTAATTTATAGTTCTGTGTACTCAGCATATTGTAGAAAAATTCCATGTGAATATTACTTCTACTTTTTGAGATATAGAAACTTTTCAGTACCTAAATTGTATTCCAGACTGTAGTACAGAACCGGTTTTTTGGACTGTAGTAGAGAAACCGAAAAATTCATAGTTTGCCACATAGGGGCTATTGCAGTTCCGACGACGATATGTTGGACTTAATTCTTGAATATCAAATACGACCACGAAATGGCGTCTATCCGTAGCACATGCAACTGGGTTCAATTCCAATACACCGGGTTCGATTCCAAAATAAAATTCAACTACTACTACTACAACATAACTACTCTACAATACATTACCAACCGAAGTACTATTACAAACTTTTTGCATTTCTATAAAATTTAGAGACGTAAAGACTTTCTATATTAATAGACGACGATAACAAATCGGTGCAAAACCCACCATTCCGAAGTAACAACTGGCGGGACAGCCACTCAGTTGCGAGTCCTTGTTGCTGAGGGCAGCACGATCGCTGGCGCGCAAACAACCACGAATCAAACCCTGTAACAAGAGCGCAAGGAGTATTCGGCGGAACTGTTTCAACTTGTCAGCTTACCGATTACTTTAATATGCATAGTAGGGGGCCTACTAGATATCAAATATTATCTAGGGCGGAAATGTATTCACTGGTCCCTACTTTGCGATGAAACATCAATCTAATAGTGTTGGGAAGTACTTACGGACGGGACACACTAAATCTTACGGACGGGACACAAATTCTAACGACTTTTATATGTTGAATACGGACAACTGGTTGATCAGACTTCGAATGCAAATTGAAATTAGGTTATTTGCTTTGCTTACATGTTTTCATAATGATACAATTATTTTATAGAATGTAAAATAAACTTTCTCACCTTTTTTCTTACGGACGGGACACCAAATTCAGCGACAAGTTCAAAATTATTTCCAAGAAAAACACAAGCCTTTTTCTTGCGAACAATGACAATAGAACACAGAATGGCTGTTTCCCTCCAAAAGTGTCAGTTTCAAGATCAGTCACATGACTGAATAATAATGTTGCAAACTGACGTCTCCTACATATAAGAAACGAAGCTCGTCAGGCTCCATGTTAAGTTAGACGGTGTAAAACGAAAACGATAAGCGGAATTTTGTTCTTTTTCAAAAATTAGAATATTTCTCGACCTTATCAGGTACTTTTCACATTAATACAAACAATTTTAAAAATTTCACTCAAATTTTTTTTTTTTTTTTTTAGAGATAAAAGTCTTTCAAGAGAATGGACAAAGAACCAGACAACCAAAGCAAAAAGGGTGGATCCTTTCTAAATTCGCCTTGTCAGGCTGCTCTCTGTCTCTTCCTCACTCTCTCTCTCTTTGCAAGTGGTTGCCTTCAGAAATATGGTAACATTGCGATCAATGAAACTGGAAATGCCTCTGCCCCCTCACCCTGTTCAAAAGGCCTTGCATCCCTCAAGCAAAAATAAATTGAAAACGCAGCAGGTGAAAGAGTCTGTCTTTGATATACTCTGGAAAGTATCGTTCAGAGCAGACATGTTGCTAAAGAATGAGCCAACAAAAATTTTCCGTCGTTTCTTTTCCCCTTGGTTTGAAAACCTGGTAATGGATAAAAAGTTTAGGTAACAGCGAAAGCACAATTGAACATGTAGTGTTAGGAGAGTAAACCCACAATTGCACTAACTTTGGTTATGTTCTTCCATGTAATTAATCTCGATAAATAGAGATAAAACATTCGTATCAGAAAGGATGTAGGCTATAAATGTGTCCCATTACATATTAAGCGTACAGCCAATTGGTTACAGATGGATGATACTAAAAATAAATGTAATTAAATTAAATCCGAACAAAGACGCACGTATCACGATGGGCAATCTATCACTAGAGCAAATGCTGTTGTAAGCAGTTAGAAATGCTAACTAGAAAATAGTAACAAAAAAGGAAATTACATTACTTTATTTGCAATACTTATACTTTATAGGAAATATTTATACTTATACTTACTTATACAATACTTATACTTTATACAAAAAAGGAAATTACAATACTTTATTTGCAATATTATTCTGTTTTATCATATACGTAGAGTGAGGTGTTTGGCCGATTAAGATCAATCATAACAACGTACTAATTGTTAGGCACAAAAACAGAATAATACTTTTAAAATTCATCGAAGAGAATGCTTTTTAATAACGTAAACTAAATTAAATAAATATATAGCTGTCCAATCTACAACATATACATTAGCTTACCAGTGAATAGCTTACATGCATGAACCATTACCTGTAATCTCTGTAATTCGTAGTAACTTACGCATGTTAGCATAACATAGTTTAGCATATCCTTCCATAAAATGATAACAGTTATTCAGAAGATTAAAGTTCAGCGGTTAATAAATGCAGGTTCATTCTGATTAGGTTAAGTTCCATTCGCTAACTACGAAACATTCCATGCACCAACAATCTAGAAATCAACTTCAGATTACTACTAGGAAAAGAATCAATGTTTCTATGCATTACAAAAGACACAAGAGATATCTTCAATTTGTATAACGTTCATGGAGTAGATAGTTCCGTGTAACACAAAGCCATACCAAACATTACATGAGAGAGACATATATTTACATTGTTGTAAGTTGCTTCCTCCATTACGTGTATTCACTCCAAGCTTTCAGAATAAACAAAGAACAGTTTTACTTGTCAATAATTCCATTCGCCAGGTCTATTTCTCAGCATCTAAAAGTAAACTTCCCGTAAATACGATTCCTCTTCAGAATATCTCGCTCAGAAATCCATCCTGAACACAATATTATAAATACACGCTTAATCGTGTTCCAAACCAAAAGGTATTCGTATTTTATATTCTAGCGCAGACTTGGCTAATTATGCCCATCTATTGCGCATTCGTTTTAAAAATTGCTGTTTTTTAATAATATTTGTAATAAAATACAGTTTTACAGTCTATCAGTCTTAATAATTGATGTTTTAAGGTCAGTTATTTATAAGTTGCTATGTTTACAGTCCGCCATAGGCGTCAGTTCACATTTAAACTCTACTCACAGTCACTTTTTGATGTATATCTCACTATCAATTTTGAATTTCACCATGAAACTTTGAATCACTATAATACATATCTTGATAAATTTTCTAGGAATGAAGTCCGAAAACACTATGAAGTTATGCAAGTTAATCACTAAAAATTTCAGCCAGCTTGCCGAATCCCAAAACCAAAATGTAGTACTAAAATACAGATATGAAGTCAGCTCATCGCAGATTGTTTAGTAGCATTACCAACAACACATATATATATATCTGTGGTTACTTCTCAATTCCAATTAATTATTGGTTCTGACGTCATGGCGTAGAATACAAAGATAATAGAATGTGCAATCCCATTCCTAGACCATAGAGTATGTATTAAGTAGAAAGCACAATCCTATAAAATCTTCCTATCAACTTACAAGCTGTAGCCCTGCATAACAGCAAATGTATAGCATATGATCCTAAATAATAAGAATATATAGTGTAAATAACCAAATATGCTAATAGGCTAGTATCATTTGCCCCTGATTCCTGCAATGGATGTAACTCGTATGGACATCCATTAATTATTACAGCTAACAATTAGTGGCGTTCTATGCATGCATGTGCCACAAGTACACTATTCCACACCTAAAACATTACCTAGCAGTATGGGTTTGGTTTCTCTGAAAATACAGTGTTGCTAACACATTTTCAGACAGATTTTATTAATAATTTTATTAAAAGTAACCAAAGTGGAATCAATTTACATGGAGCAACCACTCGACAATAACAGTTAAAACTCCAATGTTCCTACTATGGCTTCACTGTTTTAGTTCAGTACTTTGCTACGCTCCAAGGCTCTGCGATGCTCTGCAGAGGAATCTCTCTTTAAGCACCAACAATAGTCAGCTAGCATAGATGCATTAGCGCCCTTGGTATCGGGATTCCATTGTCTTAATGTCTTGGTGTTCCTCGCTGAATTTGTCAAGATTGTCAGGGAAATGAGAGATATGGCTATGTAGGAAATGGACTTCAATGCTCATTCCAAAACCCAATCTTCTAAATGCGTGAAGCATGTCATTCACAATTTCCACGTAGCTTGCAGCCTTTCCCCAGAAAAAATTCCGCTACTTTTTGGAAAGCGAGCCAAGCTTCTTTTTGCTGATCACTCATTGTTGCAGTGAAATGCTGGTCCTGCATCAGAGCTTGAATTTGAGGGCCGTCTAATATGCCGGCTCGGAGCTTTGTATCATTCTTTTTTGGAAATTTGATCTGCAAATAATGAAACGCAGCACTGTCGGTGGGTATAGGGTCACAATAAATTGCCTCATCAAACCAAGTTTTATGTGTAGTGGGGGCAGAAGCCCTTCCTCTGGTGCAATAAGTGGATCATGCAGTACGCTCTTCTCACCAGAAAAGAACTGTGTTCTTGCCGGCCACTCCTTCTTGTTCCAGTGCTCGGACGTCTCCCGGCTATCCCATTAACACAAGAAGCAAAGGAATTTAATGTACCCAGACTGAAGTCCAAGCAGAATGCGTAACACTTCAGATCACTACATACATTCCACATATGGCTTTTGTACTGCATTTTCTCTAAGATTAATTTTAGCTTGTCATATGTTTCCTTTAAAGACACTGAGTAGACTGTAGGAATGGAGCGGATGTTGCTATCGTTGTGTAGTATAACAGCTTTCAGACTTCGCAGCGAACTGTCCACAAAAAATCACCACTCTGAGGGATTGCATTGTATGCCAATAGAAATGTAGCAATCCTTGAACATTGTTGCAATAAACCATTTGTTCATATGTGTAGAAATATGGGATGAGATCTTTATCTCTGTTCCTGTACCACCAGAAACTCGTGCCAGTAGATTTTTCTTTTAACTGGGAACCAAGCAGCTCTGCACCACGTTTCGGTAAATTCAGGTCCCTCACCAGGCATTCAACTCACTTTGGCTAAACTGCTGTGGTTGATGTAATGCGTCTGTGTTCACGTAATCTTCATCACTGTCTGTACACTGGTCGTAAGGATCCTCGGATTCTATGTTTACAGGTGTTGGTATTAGCACATGGTCACTTTGAGCCTTTGGGCGGATACTTAAACACATGTTTGAATATTTCACTGAGGCTTTGTTCTTCGTGTTTCTGCCAGTAACACCGCTCAAACAAAAATCGCAGTCTGTTGAGTGGTCGTGCGGTTCCATCCAATACACTGGAATTCCAAAAGCCAAACAGTTGCTTTTCCCATGAAACTTACTGTTCCAACTAGCCATTATTACTTTCTTGTATCACACATATATAATAGAGTAGTGCCAATATGTCTCGATATCTGATCTTCCTTTTGACGCGCTGCTGTCGTTTGAAAGAATTTCGCATGCTCTTGCCACCCGTAGATCTATGTTGACACATTTCGCAACATGAACTTTGCCTTCAGTCGTGTGAGGGAGTTGAAAAACAAACTGTGGTACACACCCCTTTCTACTTTTCTTGTGTGCTGCTGAGTGAAGCTTGAGTTGGAGGAAAACCTTATTCTCGCCCTGTGCATTTCGTACTTTCAATAACAGTACAGGTAAATCATTAAAAAGCGAGAGACATGATTGTTAATTAAATCCCAATTCGAAATTCCAGAATTCATACATTCACCCTGGAAAACCTCAGTCAGGATGGTTGGCTGCTGGGGTCGAACTCACGACCTCCCGAATGCACGCCAACCAAATGATAGAAAAGAACGGTCCACCGCCAACAGACAGTACAACACATGTTATTTTGAGTACAATTAACACTTGCTGGCTAAGGTGTAAAACACTGTAAAAAAATTCTTACGATCAACGCCTGAGCTTGAGGTGCCTAAAGGCCATAAATAAAAATAAAATTATTGCATTAAAGTTTTATTTCGGAAAGTCAGAATTCCGAATTTGAATTTAAGGTCTGTAGCATAAAAGCTTTAGGCAACTTTTGCAGAGACCGGATGGAGAATGATGGGATGATTGGTGGAATGAAGAAAGTGGGAGGAGACGGAAGAACCCCTAGAAAACACATGCACACGGTGTTTGTCCACCACAAAACTCACATGGCAAGAAAAGGAATCGAACCAAGCGCAAAAGGTGAATGCTTTATCATAGAGTCACTGACTTTCCGAATTCCGGAATTCCTAGTAAACCCTAACTTTCCAGAAGCAGCAGCTGCTCTCTCCGTTGCTCATTACATGGGAAACATCGAGTGGCCGGAACTTTTCTCATCGTCACAAAATTTTATCACTTCGCTCATTATTTTTCTTCCCTCACTGCGTACCACAACATTCTCATTTTGAGCCATCCTTATTTCAACTTCCTCTGGTTAAATTTGGCAATAGCGTTACACATTCAAGACTCTCTCGGTTATCGCCCCATGGAACCCTTATTGGCTCAACGCGTGGGTGTGTCGAGGGTGTGACTTTTAGTTCGCATTTTTGACACAGCTCAAGACATCTTGGCAGCACTATAGTAGGAGTTTGAATACGCTGTTAAAGTCGTCTGCTACTGAGAATTGTGGGGGCCGCCATATTGGCTTTAAACAAACGGTTGCCTAGGAAACCTGCCATTTGATTTCTATAGGATTTTGAGAGAGGTTTCAAAAGTAGGGTTGGGCTCTGTAATTAGAAACATTTTAACTGATATGTGTTAATCTTTAGTTACTTCAAAGTTTAGTTGATAATAAAAGTATAACATATTTACAGATCTAATGAAATATTAGAAGAAATATCGTATTTAATCCGACATCCCACCTGTTGCATTATAGCAATGACGTTATCATTGGGCGTTGACAACATGAGGCGTTGTTAAATGGTTTGCAAAGATGAAAATAATATTGTCAAAGTCCCTGTGTAGGGAAGCATTATCTTCACTAAATGGAGTAAAAGACAAATCACCATGTCCGAATTTGCGATGAAATAACTGAATGAAACGTACAAAGACGTATTTAGGGGTTAGTCCGAGGGACCGACACCTCCAAATTCAGAGTTTTAGGCAGAATTAATATAATTTTAGGCGTAATTATGTACATTTAATATACATTTCATACCCAGACAACCTTTAACACTCCCCCACCCCCACCCCCACCCGAAAACATGCGGAACCTCCTAAAACCATCTTCTGGATAACTATCTGCCCAAACATATATTACCTTGGTACACGCGAACATTTACAGGTAAGATCCACTTACATGAATTAACCAACAGATG
>JAGDQP010073550.1:0-10374 GCA_022664845.1 Lepisma saccharinum | reverse complement strand
GGGAGGGTGTTCTATGTTCGTCCGTGCGTGTGTATCCAATTAGCTTGTTTGCTTCTTCCCCTATTTTTTAGTTTTTCTAAGTTTCTTTCTTAGTTGTTAACTCGTACATGAACAGGATTTTAAAACAGGCCACATGGTTTCAGTTTTAAAACTACGAAATTGTGCAGAATAAATTAACCTCACTGTTTCAAACGAATTTAATAAGGAAGAGCATTATTAGGTTAGCTGTTTAGGTTAAAGGTCAAGATCAGTGGCCTAACTACCCCAGTAGCATACATATGTTGAGAAAGAATGGATTCAACGTGGATAATGCTACATAAATTTAGCGTTGAATATGTACGAAAATGTCAGCTTGTTCAACGTGCTTCTCGACGTTTGTTCTCAAGAAGTGGAGTATTTTGGAAATATTTTTGTAATATTGTATTTGCCCACCTCTTCAACGGCTCAAAACCACCTTTTTAATTTGACCAAAGGAGAGCATTCAACTTCCTGACGAAGATTACTCACCACAGTTGCTGTTTTGATCCATTTCTTTTACTTTGATATATTGAATTTATTTGTAAATTTTCTACCTTTCTGCAGTGTGATTCGAAGCTGGATTTTTTTGAATTTGTTGTTGATAGTTCTACGCTCTAGCCGCTCGGCCACGGAAAACCTAATGTTTCGAAGATTCACACCACAGTAGCACAGAAACGTGTTCTGAACGTTGATTTTTGGTTTATGTTGTTGATTAACCGTTATTGGTTGAAAAATGTATTTTTAATTTTAAATCATATTTCAATAAAAACTTTATATTGCTGATAAGATGTTAGTTTGACGTTGATTCAACTGTTATTTTCAACTACTTTATAGATTTCGTTTTATTGTATTCTTTGTAATTTAATGGAATCAAAATTGTAATTAAAAGCTACTTGAATGCCATTAACTATTATTTTGTATCTTTTTTGGATGTTCAAAACACTTTGAATTTCATTGTATTTTCCATCAAAAATTCGCTTTCGTTGATAGGACGTTAATGTGAGGTGTTTTTACCTATTATATTGAATTGTGCCCTAGATTACGCTTCATATGTGGCTTTCCAAGTTAATTGCATAAAAATTGTGCTTAAATGAGAGTAGGATAAAATTAAATACGTTTCTTATGTTATCATTTGAATGTTAAAAAGCGATTGAATTTTGCATTACGTTTCAATGAACATTTAATTTAGTTAATAGGGCGTTAGTACGAAGTGCTTTTAACTATAACATAGATTTCATTTTATATACGTTTTTCTAAGGTTACATAGCACTTATTGATGTGCAGTGATGGTCAAAGTGTTAAAGAAGGAAAAATGTTATAGCAGAGAAAGAGGGAAATTATTATTTATTTCTATTCTTACATTATGGTGAATGGATTCTTCTGGATTTGTAGCGACTGCGTTCAAGACTGTCTTTTGCTAAAGATACCGTAGAAGAGTAGTAACTTTCAAGGCGACTCCATGAAAAAGGACATAGCATGTTAAGCTACCAACGACGAATGGAAAGTTCCAGTTTCGAATCACACAGGAGACGGTTAGATAATTCGATGTTGGAAAATTAATACTATATATAGGGTTACCCACCGTCCCGATTTTGCCGGACATGTCCGACTTTTCAACCTTTTTAGAAATGTCAGACCGGCATTTGTCTTTTTCTTGAAAAAGTCCGGCAAGTCTTAAATGAGCAATAAATAAAAATGAGCAATATATTACTACATTTAAACTGCATTTTTTGTGTTATTTACGGTAAACTGTATGGTCACGAGCTGTAATTTGTCACTATTTATTACCTACTAGGGTGCGTGGTTGATGGTGCTGTCGATATATCGTATTCGATTAGTTTTGTCTCCGTTCGCGAAATTGCGAAAAGTACAAATTATTGGTATAACCTAGCACATCAACAAGTAATATTTTTGTCTTTGACCTCCCCAAAACTTTCACCACTAGATAAAAGGTTACATAACAAACAGGAATGAGTCTAAAAATGTTGATTGTTGCAATTTCATTGTGTCCGGCAATTTTTCAAAAAGTCCGGCTTTTATCGCAGTTTTGTTCGGCATTTAACGATTTCCAGTTGGTAACCCTAACTGTATGTCATGATGATAGCAACGAACAAAATGCAGCTAAGTGTGTATACTAACAGCAACCATGCCCTGTTTTGGCCGAACTGAACCCGTTTCTTCAGCGTCCGCTTCTGTATTGCAACCAGGTTTGCTAAACCAGTATTCAATCGTCGAATAAACCGTTGAACAAGCGGATATTTCGTTACATCTACAACGTTAAAATTACGTTTCGGTACTAATATTTAATCCACGTATTTTCAACGTATGTCTTCTACTGGGGACAATGTTACTCTAACCCCGAAAGTGATATTATCTTTGAGCAATGTTGTCAAATATCTGATAGGTCGGGAGGGGAGAGAAAAATCAAAGAACTAACACAAGATACAATCCGTAATCGTATTTTTATTTACGGTCTTAAGGCATCTAAGACTCAGGCTTGGACAGGTGAGAGGAAAGGACTCGGGAAGTTGTCGGCCAGGGTCTTGAAGGTATACCATCCCGGCATTTTCCTGGTGTGACAGAGAAATCCTGGAAAAACCTCAATCAAGTTGATCGGCTGCTGGGATAAAAACCACACCAACACTCTACCACTGAGCTACGGCGACTCGGTATACATACTCTGGAATTCCAACCTAGAGTGACCATTCACCCCCGGTTTCCGGGTAGTTTCCCCGGACTAAGGCATCAGTCCACGGCTATTTCTCTCCCCGGTTTGAACAAAAAATGTTTCAAAAAAAATATCTTGTTTTTAATACAACGAAACATTCGAAAACGACTTCCGCCCAGGGCGATTAAACATACTCTTTTCAGGAATCCTAATTGTGTGTTCTCTACTTTTTTGCTAAAGTTTGCACCATACTCTTTTTGTTATTACTCTTTTCTAAAATCATATTAGGAATTATTTTCTGACTGACATAAACGCTCATTTCTAAACTGCAAATTCAAGGAGTATAGATAAAAGTTATTAATAATGGTGTAATTTTTCATTTTATGGGGAGAGAAAAGATATCAAAATTTACAGTTGGATCAAGGAAGAAGTTGAATTATGCCGACTTTCCCTGGAATCACTGTAAAAAAATATGGTTACCTAGCCTATATCAGATAAGTGTACCCATTATGGCACGAGTCCTCAATATGACCCAGCCCCCCAGATTTCTGCAGCTTTCCGTTGGTGCTACTAGATGTTACTGTAAATTATATCATCATGACAAGAAAAAACATTTTTGCGCGACTCATTTGTTTCTGTGTGGCGTGAGCGGCAGCAGCTCCAGTTGAAGTGTCATATTGAACAAGAAAATATTTTGCTGTTATTATAACAAAGTAAGTAATGTTTCGTTTTAGTATTTATTGTTGAAAACCTAATCAGCATAATGCATGGTTAATGTAGCTATGTGAGCATACGTGAACATAAAATGTGTGTGGCTCTGTGTATTGCATTGTGTAACTAGCAGGCGTCAGAAAAAGTAAAGAGGTCAATAGTGCGTAATATGGACCCACCGCTTTATTGGGCATAACTGTTTAAAATGAAAGAATTGGGTATTTGAAATGTTTGTACTGAACACTCATCATCATAATGTTTAGTAATTAAAACGAAGATAATGCCAGGTAATAAGAAAGGTGTCAATTCCAATATAAAGAATTAGAATATTAAAACCAAAAACAGGCAAGTGTCATTACGTTTAAAACGACCAGAATTTCAACAACTGCTTCTAATAGCCCTGAAAAACCGACACTGAGCTGCTCCAAGTCTTGTGAATCTTCGTTTTTTTTGTCCAGCAGACAAGGTTGTAGGCATGCATCATTGCGTGTCCTAGCGCAATACGTTGATGAAGTGTTTTGGAATCACCGTTAAAGATCACGGACCATTTCTTTGTCCCTCATGTGAGACGTTTGTCCCTTATTTACTCATAATTCTCTTCTTGTATATTCACTTCTTTTCTTACAAATTTTGGCATTTTGTATTAATACAATATTCTTGGTTTTGCAATATCATATAAATTATGGATGTTTCTAATATATATCTGTCAGTGTGTAGCATATGTTAGTAGTACACAAATATTACACATCATTTTTACCATATGTTCTTATTTTCTATAGCGGGTTGGTAACATCATGTTCCCCATATGGTCCACTGACAACATTTTTGTGTTCGATTTATTGAAATTTTATACGTCATTTCTAGGAAGTAGATTTACTTTTCATTTGTCCAAATAATCTCTCAATGGTTCAGTCGATTCGCCCGAATAAATAGTCTTTCTTAGCGAAAAAAAATCAATAAAGTTAAGGTGGGCCAAATTCGGACCCCCTACTTTCAATGAATTTTATTTCAGATAAAGTTGTGACGACCTATTTTGGGTTGATCGCTACATATCTTACCCTCTCCCCTTTTTTTGTGTATCATCTTTTTCTCTTTTATGTTCGTACTTTGTCGGCGATATTTTTCGACAACCGCTTTCTACAAAGTTTTATTTGTCCAGATGACAATGTAGATTAGCCATACAAAACACTCCTTTGATTGTTGTTTGGCGGGGTTTGTATTTTATTGTATCTCCATTAATTACTTGATATTTCTTTGCATATTTTATTTTATCATTTTCTTCAAAAATAAATTCTTTCGTTGAGAATCTTCATAAAGAATTAAAAGACTGATAGTTGTTTTATTTTCACCTGAATTTTGGTTGTAAACCCCTCCCCTATTTCTCTCTTGCTTCTGTTTTGGTTTTATTCTCCGTCTGGCTGATTTCATTGAGTAGTTGTAACGTAGCAGTCGACGAGGAAAATAGTGCAAGAATTTATTATATAAATTACATATCATATTCATCACTCCACTACTAGTCCATACAATCCTAAAGGAACCCGAGTAGAAATGTATTATCGTGAATTAAATAGACTCTTGAGGAAGTATTGTCATTAAGATCACAAATGTTTTAGTAGTCATTTGGCTGACATTCAGAGATACCTCAACGAATCGATATCAACAGTGACAGGGTATGCTCCTTCGGAACTTTTCCTGAACTTTTCCCTTTCACAGGCGTTCAAGAGGAGTATATCCTGTCCTTTTGAATTAGATGCTGTGCATTCTAAGTTAAGCCATCAGTTTGTTGACTTTAACACCCAGCAAAATCTCCTGTTAACGCTGTCGATTTTAAGGTGGGCGACTTTCTTTTGTTAAAGTCTTGAGAGCATAGTTCTGCCCTAGACAGGAAGATCAAGAAGTATTTTCTAAAATATTACGGAGCATTTATGATTCTTGAGCTCTTTCATAATTGTGCCCTTGTCCAGACTATTTCTGGTGTCCCGGCTGGGAAACGTAATTTTAGTAATCTTAGTGTTTTTGATTGCACCGAAGAAAGAAAAGAGGAGTTAATAAGTAATGGAATCCCAGACTCTTCCTACTTCTCCTTCCTCTCTTTTTCCGTTGGAAATGAAAACCTTCAGGATTTGTTAATCTTCAAGAAAAGAAACCCAATTTTTGGTTAATTGTCTTTCTTTTTAGGAAGGAGGAAAAATTTGTACCGAACCATTTTCGTTTGATCGTTACATATTTGATCCCCTCCATTTTTTTGTGTATCGTCCTTTTTTCTTTTATGTCCGTACTTTGTCGACGATATTTTTCGTCTTCCGCTTTCTAGAAAGTTTTTTTTGTCCAGATGACAATGTAGATTAACCATACAAAACACTCCTTTGGTTGTTGTTTGGTGGAATTTGTATTTCATTGTTTCTCCATTAATTACTTGATATTTCTTTGCGTATTTTATTTTATCATTTTCTTCAAAAATAAATTCTTTCGTTGAGAATCTTCGTAAAGAATTAAGAGATCTGATAGTTGTTTTATTTCCACCTGAATTTTGGTTGTAAACCCCTCCCCTATTTCTCTCTTGCTTCTGTTTTGGTTTTATTCTCCGTCTGGCTGATTTCATTGAGTAGTTGTAATATAGCAGTCGACGAGGAAATACTGCAAGAATTTATGCTGTTTCCGAAATATATAGAAAGTTAAATCAGTAAGGCAGCCAGCACTTGTATTATTGTTAATAATAATGGTAGCATAATCTGATTTAAAACAATGTTATTTTCTAAAGCTGGTGAAGCCAGTTTCTTCATGGAAGCTGTGAAACTAATTTCTGCTATCGGTGTGTTGCTTGTCCAAGATGGATGCCCCTGGAAGTTTATTGCAGGAGGAGTTTGTGAATCTCATCAGTGTGTGAGGTGATCTGTTGTAGTGTTTGTGTGCAGTGGGGTTTTCCTTGTTTCTTTAAATAAAAATATAATTTCATTTGTGGTTCTAAACACTCTTTCTGTGTTTGTGCATTAGTTCAGTGCTTTATTTAATATGGAATTGTTGTGGTGTTTCCGTGTGGTGATGTTCACTGAAAGGATGTCTGCGCAAATTTGACGGGCATCGGGGGCCGAGTTACTTCAGGTAAAGTATGTTTTATACCTTAAAATTCCTCTTTCTCTTCCGAAAATCCGAAATCTGGTTCACCTACATTTAGATAGCTAAATCTCAGCACAGTAGAAAATGATTCGTACCGTTGAATATTTTCCCTTGTACTATAATGGATTCCATCTTTCAGAATGCACGTAAATTTTCCGCTAAGCATTTTTGTTTGGTCTTTTGGAACTGATAAGTTTGAAATTACACGACATTTCTACAATAAGTACGCTTTTCAAACGTAAGATTTTAACGATTCGCAATGTTTGTTTCGATAATTAGAAAAGGTTCAAATCTTCTTCGCTGCGTTTGTAAACCGTAAGCCAATTTTGTTCATTGAAATTCATGTTGTAAATTTACATCTAACCCAGCTATAGCGTATCATGTTTGTACACTATTCTCAAAACGAGGGTTAGGTTGTGTGAAGGTTGGAAAATGGAAACTACATACGAAGTTATTTGACAACAATTTTGGAACATAAATAGTAAATTGCTACCCAGTTGCTATATTGTGAATAAATCTTTCCGTTGAAAGAAATATACTTTTGTAATTGTAGAAGTTCTGTTTAACTATACTAAAGTATAGTATGTTTACCACGTTTGAGAAATAACCTAATCTTTCATTTTGAAAAGTAATTGTTTGCGAAATATTGCCTCTGCTCTTAAGCAGAGTGCTTCTGTAATCAAGATAATCTACAATTTCAATATGTGAATTATCAACATCTTTGAAATTTCTATCTGATGTACAAAAGATTCTCTTCAAACTTTTTTCTATGAAATTAAGCAATCTGTCTTTTGCACTGCGTTTGTGAAAATTTAGTAAAATAAATTACATTTTACCAGTTATTTCTTGTGTCAAGGGTTTCATTATGATGTAGATTACCTACCATCTCTGTGGTATTGTTGGAAAGGTTCTCAACCTTTCGTCATTTCAGTCCGCGAGGTGTTAATTTATCCACATTTGAGAAAGTTGTTACAAATGAAGTTAAAGTTTAACATTTTCATCCAATGCTTTAGTAATCTTACGGAACAGTAAAATCAGTTCAGCTTATCTAAGTTTTCGTGTTTAATGTTAACTATTGCACGGCTGAGTTGAACCTTGTACTATCTTAAGGGCCTTGTTGCGTTAGGTCACTAAAGTAGAGTTTTGTGTTCTGCTTTTCTGCGGGATGTTCTCGCCTGCGTCCTCCTTTCTTTTGGGGTCCTTTTCGTAGTCCTCTGCTTGTGTAGATTGTGCGTTTTGGGCACTTCTTTTGGGTTTCTCCCATGCATGCTTCGTGTCTAGACTAGAGTGTGTTCTGTCTTCGATGTGGCTGAAGCAGGGTGTTGATGGGTTTTCTTCGTTATGTTCCCTCTGGTCTGGAAGAATGTCGGCCTGTCTCCAAGTAGGTTTTGCAACGTTGAGTTAGGTAAGCCCCCTGTCTTGCAACAGGGTGCCGCGGGCCACTGGTTTGCTTATTGAGACCACCCACTTTTGTTGAAGCAGCCTGGGGACATTACAAAGTTTTCGTAATATAAATTAATAGCAAAACTATAGTTACTTGCTAGATAGCTATGCCTGGGGACATTACAAAATTTTCGTAATATAAATTAATAGCAAAACAATAGTTACTTGCTAGATAGCTATGTGGATGAAAGGCTAGCGTAAAGAGCTAGAAACGAGAAGTGCAGAAAGTTCCAGCTACAAATCGCTCCGCAGACGTGTGGAAAATTTACAAACTCAGTGCTCTCTTTTGCTTAAATGTAAAACACGGTTTTCAATCGTTGAACATGTGTGCAAATACAACGTTAACAAACATGTTGCTTACGTCTACCTCTTACGGCTGAGGAATCCATTGATTCTAAACGTCGAAAAATCATTTGAAGAGGCGGATATTTCGGTACATATCCAAAAGTAAATTACGCAACTGTACTAACGTTGCCGTGGCTCAGGCAGTAGCGCGTCTGACTACGAATCGGGTGGCCCAGGTTCAAATTCCGGCCAGGACACTGCATACGTTTTCGGCAGCGCTCTGAGACGCACTCAGCCTCTTATCAAATTGAGTACCAGAGTGTCCTTGGTACTCCTGGTGTCAGTTCGAAGCGTACTAACTTCGTACCGTAGGTCTAGAAAATGTGAAACGCTACCTGCACATTCCCCATACGTCGTTCAAGGCGCGTGCGTATCACACAGGAGAAAACTTTACCTTTACCTTTACTAACCTTGAATCCACCGTTTCTCAACGTTTGTGTGCTACTGGGGTAACTGGCTCTGCACCCTCCCCTGCAATTTTCAGTTGGTCGCCCTTATTGGTTATACCTATATTAAAAATCGACAATGGCACTCCCGAAGCTCTTGCGTTTCCTTACGCCATGAGAGTTGCGTATACACTTTAACGGGAGATGAGATTAGTACTGCTCTAAGTCAATCGTCGTGATTATAAACAACCAATTCCTTTGTCAAGCATGAGCAAGACCGAGATAATTAAATGCGTAAATGATGCTCTCTTGAATAATCATATAATAAGAAAATGAAATACACATTGAAATAACAATTGTTAATATTTTATTTTGCATATTTTATTATAAATATTGTTTTATTTCGGAGTAATTATCGCCTGTTTGTATCCAAATAACCTAATGGGGCAAATGGATGCACTTCATAGGACTTCCCCTACAGTTATGATCTATGTAAAATATGTGATGAAAAGAATCCGTAAATCCCACCAAACATATGTTTATCATACAGGGCGACTCAGTACCTCTTGTAACACATGCTCAACAATCTCAATATTCAGAAGACAGCGCTAGACAGCAGAATGAGAAGGTGTGAGTGTTATGACTCCTACTATATGAAGTTCGAGATTAACTGTATTTTTTATTACTTAATACGTTTATTACTGATATTTCAGGTAGCAACATGGACAATTACAATGATTGGTGATAAATTGAGTGTTTTATGATTCTCACAGACTTAAACAAACGCTGAAACGATGATTATGTGAAGCGAAGTATGTTTACGGAGTCGTTGGGTTGTTTTATAATACGTAGTGTGTTTGTGATCAATAGATGGCAGCACGGTTTTGTACATTGAAAGTTGATATGGCTCCATCATAATATAAATGGATGTTGGTTATAATTTTATATTAAATGAACGTTGATATTATTATTTTGTAGTTTTGTTTTAATGTTTGTTTGATGTATAAAATATTTATTATATAATCATGTGAAACTGCAATTGTGCAAATACTAATTGTACTAAATACGTAGAGTTTGATGTATGCGTTGCAGTCGGCATAACTTAACCTAGCTTATCTGTGCTTTGTTAACGTGTTCTCGAGGACCTTGTGAAGCATACGCAAGCGAGAAAAGACACGTGTACGAGTACTATAAGATTGACGTCACTGTTCAGTGGCGGAGGGTGCAGTTAGATTGAGAAGGCAGTAATTGCACACAATAGTAAATCCTCGTTCATCTGTAGTAACCGATCAGCTTCTCGAATTTCAGGGCCAAGGCCCTACATCATTATGTCAAATCGTAACTTCCTTTCATTATTGCGAGACTATCTCACAACACCGCGAACAACGTGTTGTTCTTTCTGGATCATCATCTAATTTTGTTCCCGTTCTCTCTGGTGTATCTCAAGGTAGTGTTTTGGGCCCCTTCCTTTTCCTTCTATATATGGACGATCTCCCATCTTATCTCTCGTCATCTGAAACCAAAATTCTTCTTTTTACTGACGACTGTAAATTTTTTCGAGAAATCAGATCATTACAGGATGTTGCTGATCTCCAAAATTCCATCTCTGACCTCTGGGACTGGTGTGATGCGTGGAACTTGAAAATAAATCCCTCAAAATCTTCTTTTCTTACTATTTCATTAAAA
>JAGDQP010073549.1:0-10374 GCA_022664845.1 Lepisma saccharinum | reverse complement strand
ATCTTTTTTCTTACAGAACCTCAGAATCGCTGATTTCGCAATAAACTTTTGTTCCTGTATAGCATGCTGACGTTTTGTGACACGCGGAACTCGGCTGCATGCACTGCCGTGCGTGTTGATACTCCCCTCGATTCGCTCGCGTCGCTGCGCCGAGAATCCCACAGCAGGCCGCGCATCGAACTTGAGGAGTTTGGAGGAACTGCGTCCTTTTATCACAACCAGAATCTGCAGGGCACTGCGCCCTATGATGCAGATATTCCCTCATACTCCAGAGCGCTGCGTCCGAATGGGGAAACTTCCACATTCTGCCTGTATAACATGCTCCTGGCAGTGCTAACGTTTGTGACGAGTAAAACTTGGTGGGACACGCAGGAGTATTGGAAGTTGGCGCGAGGAACTAGGCTCATCCATATTCCATTTCACCACTTTTTAAGGTTGAAGGAGTTGACTGGACATTTTGCACCCCTGGTGCTTTTGCTCGTATTTCGCAGCTTTTTACACTTGTGTAATTTATATGAACGCTTCGCCTCATTGGGGCGCTGCCCCCATAATTCAAAGATGGCCTCGCTGGGGCGCATCCCTTTATCGCAATCAGGCTCCCGCTGGGAACTGCACCCTAGTAGGGGAGACGAGCCGAATTTATTCTAACCTACTCGTAATGGTACACCTTCATACCAAATTTCGTATCTCTAGCTTCAGTCGATATAAAGTGGGGCTTAGGCGGGCATTTTGGATGAAAGATGGACACATTTTTAACGTTTTCTTATATTTTCGTGACATACTCGTGATGATACACTGTCATACAAAATTTCATTTCTCTATCTCGAACGATGTGAAAAATGGTATTTCAGCTGCCATTTTGAATCAAAGATGGTGACTTTTTTAAAACGTTATGTTTTCCTAAACTACTTTTGATAATACATCATTATGACAAATTTCGTATCTCTGGCTCAAGCAGTGTGAAAACTGGATTTATGACGTCCGCCATTTTGGATCCAAGATGGCTTCTTTAGAGATATTTTGTAATATTTTCATAATCTACTAATAATATTGTACTGTCAAACTAAATTTCGTTATTCTAGCGCCAGCCGTTTAGGCTGTGTCTTCTTTAAAATTTTAGGGTTGGCGGCCATTTTGAATCCAAGATGGCGACTTTTTCAAATTTTTAAAAAGTTTTCTTAATTTGCTATTAATGATGTAGTTTCATACCAAATTTCGCTGTTCTAGCTTTAGTCGTTTAGGCTGTGTATTCTTTGAAATTTTGTTTGGCAGCCATTTTGAGTCCAAGCTGGCAACCTTTTCAAAATGTCGGAATTTTTCCTTTATCTACTTATCATCCTCTACCTTCATACCAAATTTCATGTTTCTAGCTTACTCCAAACACCCTAAACAATATGATGAGTGAGTCAGTCAGTCGGTCAGTCAGTGAGTGAGTCAGTCAGTTGGTCTAAAATGTGCAATTTCAGGGGTCCACAACTAGAACATAGTTTGAGATACGAATATGAAATTTTGTACATCTGCACATATTTACCATACGGCAAAAGCTCATATTCCTATCTGTAACATCTTTTTTCTTACGGGGCCCCCAAATCGTCGATTTTGCCATAAACTCTTGTTCTTGTATAACATGCTTCTGGCAGTGCTGACGTTTTCTGACGTGAATAATTTGGCTCATGCACTACCGTGCATGTTGCTTAGTATATTTGGAAACATTCTGAAATGAACTTGTATAATGTACTTCAACAACTGTTTCCCACACACCTTTCTCGAAACGAGAGGATGATATAATTTTGTAGTATACCAGGTGTGTAAATATGAAACCGGAATTTGTGCATAGACCGCGTTAACTGTCACTGTGGTTACCGTAAAACTGCGTCCTTGGCGCCACTTGCTTGTTTTGACTGCTGATAACGATTTGCAACTAACAACCAGACAAGTTTCATGTCATAGTGTACCAGGTGTGTAAATATGAAACCGGAATTTGTGCATACACGGCGTTAGCTGTCACTGTGGTTACGTAAAACTGCGTCCTTGGCGCCACTTGCTTGTTTTGACTGCTGATAACGATTTGAAACTCAAAACCAGACACGTTTCATGTCATAGTGTAGTATTTAATAGCGTTGAACATGGCGCAATTTGTACCTACAAACTACGATGTGCGGACAGAATTGATTTTTTGTTACCATTTGAAGAAAACTGCTGCAGAATCGCATCGCATGCTTGTCGAAGCTTACGGTGATCATACTCTTGGTAAGTCACCCCATGGGGAAAATTCGGCGGGCCGCCGGAGGCCCGCCATGTTTTCCTCATTTGGCACAGTGCTATGCGTGGTTTAAAAACATTAACAGTGGTGATTTTGACGTGAGAAATGAAGAACGTGGAAGACCACCGTAAAAGTTTGCAGACAGCGAATTGCAAGCTGTGTTGGATAAGGATGACGCTCAAACGCAACAACAACTCGCGGATCAATTAAATGTACCACGAGTAGCAGTTTCCATACGTTTAAAAGCCATGGGCAAGATTCAGAAGGTGGGAAAATGGGTTTCACATGCATTGACTGAATGACAGCAGGAAAACCGAAAAACCACTTGCAAAATTCTGCTCGCCAGATATAAAAGGAAATCATTTCTCCATCGAATTGTGACTGGTCACGAAAAGTGGATCTATTCGAGAATCCTAAGCGTAAAAGATCATGAGTAACTCCAGAAGAACCGGCGACATCGACTGCAAGACCAAATCGCTATGGACGGAAAACAATGTTTTGTGTTTGGTTGGATCAGAAGGGAGTGAGTGATCTATTATGAACTGCTGAAACCTGGCGAAACCGTTAATACCCAACGTTACCGACAACAAATGATCGATTTGCATAAAGCTTTGCGTGAAAAACGACCAGAATATGACCAAAGACAACATAAAGTGATTGTGCTTCTCGATAATGCACCCTCCCACACAGCAAAACCAGTCAAGGAAACGATTGCGACGTTTGGCTGGGAAATCCTTCCGCATGCGGCTTACTCACCAGACTTGACGCCTTCCGATTTTCACTTATTTGCATCCATGGGACACGCACTTGCTGACCAGCGCTTCACACCTTACGAAAATGGCTTGATGACTGGTTTGCAGCATAAGAGTCACAGTTTTTTTGTCTGGCATCCACACATTGCCGGAACGATGGCAGAAATGTATCGCTAGCGATGGCCAATACTTCGAATAAAGTAGTTCTTAGCATTGTCATCCAATCACTGTGTCTTTTCTGTACATAAATTCCGGTTTCATATTTACGCACCTGGTAACACGCTAGAGTATTATCCGGGAAATATTCCATAGAACTATTACTGGGTAGTGTGAGATAATAACTAGTACGCTGCTGCTCCATAATAAAACAAAAATATCCCTCTTTTTCTTTATAACACCAGCACCACCTGTTTGATTATTTTTACGTTTTGTCGCAAAGTGAACTCTGCCCGATTCTACGAACATTTGATTAATTTTATTTTGAGCTTTATTTTTTAAATAACCTTTTGCTTCCTGCCAGCGTGATTTTAAAGCTTCTTCAACGGCTCTATTACTATTTAGTAGATCTCCAGCTACATTAATTCCTGTACGTAACAGCTCTTTACCAACCGTTTTTGCACCTTGTTTTAATAATGGAAATACAGTACGGAATAAACCACCTAGAAAACTACCAATACCATAACCATCTTGATATGGTGCCCTGCCTGTTTGATGCTAATAATACTGGAAATAAGGATCATTCATTTTTGCTATATACACAAATATAACACTAGTTCATAATATTGTATTATTATTATTATTATTATTATTATTAAAATACCGTCCTTTTAAAAAGGTCTTATAACCACACACACACATAATGCTCTTTCAAGGGGCTGCCAATTACAAAATGCACATTTTACAATATCTGCTAATCTAACCACATTCAGCAAGTTGACATGATGGAACTTTCCATTGTCTTTTAAATGTTGCTAGTCGTTCTTTAAATACGATACAGGAATCCATGAATTCAATGAAGCAGGATAACCCCGCCACCGAACAAGTAGACGTTTACCTTTAGCTTCTAAAATTTCATCTATTTCGTAAACTTTGGATAGTGGCACCGCTTGTATTTCCTCGTCATAAAATGTACCACCAATCACATCATTTAAATCCTCTAATACATAAACCACTCTCTTTTCCTTATATTGTATGTGTTTTATTTTAAATGTTTCCAGAGTCCAATTTTCTTTGTAGCCTTTTGTAAAATGCTGTTTTGCCTTAGTAACTCGCACAGTATCCCCTTTATATATATTTTTTGTCTTAACACTAACATTTTGGGGTTTCACCAGTCTATTCCACACTAGTTGAAACGTATCTTGGTTTACAAGGGCAGGTGGTAATTTGTGTACTGCGTGTGGCCTAGAATTATATCCGTCAACTAGTTGTGGGAAGAACATCTATGTAGCGGTAAGTCTTCTTCGCTGTAAAATGTTTCCACATTCTCTGCTTCAAGCTGGGATTTAGACGTTCTACGAGGCTTGTCTTAATATCGGCGTTTTATGTTGTGAGAAAATGAATATGTTGCTTTTTTCTAAGTACGCCTGGAATGCTCTGTTAACAAACTCTGAACCTTTATCTGTTTGTAGGCGTAGAGGTTTACTTACGCGTGGGGGTGGATGCAAATATTTTCTTTAACCCTTTTATAATATTTTCACCAGTTCTACTACGGACAGGCACAACGAATGCATAGCGACTAAATATACGATTACTGTTAAAATATACCGGAACCCATCATTATAATTTTGTAGAGTTTGCATATCGTTTAAATCAGCTTGCCAATGATCGTCTATATTAAACACAAGAGAGGGATTGCGTTGAAACCGTTTTCGCACTTGTTTATGTATATGTTGGCTGCTCTTTCGGGGAGAGTAGATATTATTTCATTATCCGTCTCCTCCTCCGCCGCCTCCTGATTCTTAATTCCTGTGGTTGCGCTTTTTTGAACAAGATGTAAATATTTCTGCAACACCTCTTTATATTGTATCCATATTCTTCTACATGTATACTCTTATTATTTAGAATTTGTTTCATCTCGTCATCGAGATTAGATATAGTTTGATGATGATGTAATTTTTCTGGCGAGATTAAAATAAGTTTTTTTTGCATGCTGCATAATTACTATTTAATGAGACTAGATAGTAAACCCCCTAGAATGGGAGCAAGCAATGCTGTGAGAAAACCATCTTTTTGTACAATTATACGTTTTTTCTTTTGTTGCAGCGTCGGACTTTTCCCGACCAGATATATCTAAGTTATTTTTTTTATCTCCGCAATCTATTTTTCTTTTTTTATTCAACGAAACATTTCCTTGCAATACGTTATAGGAACATTCACAGATAGACCGAATTTATTCGGAATCTGCATTTTGTAATATTGCCTTGCGTACTTTAGGTTTTGCCTTTGCTAAAAGTCTTAGTAAGTGAGCACTTTCCTTATTAATCATTTTTGTTTTCCACCCTAATGGCTATGATAACTAAAAATACTTGTTAAAATATATAAGTTATTATCTTTTACTGGTACATAAACAATTAAAAGAATCCGTGGGAAAAACCTATGTTCGAACCCGCTTCTCTTCGTCAGTATTTTGTTTTAAATCCATGGCGGTCCAGATGCAATGCTCCTCGATAAGAGTCAACGAACACTCTCAGGAACACCACATGGCGGAAATATCCATATTTGCACTACAGTTCTAACCGGTTAAAAGTCTGCGTTGTCTCCCCGATCCTTGCGCCAGCACAAGGCGGTAAGTCGGTGCAACTGGTGCTCCGCAATTGATGTAATCCCACCAGCAAACGCAGGGCGACACAAACCTCCGTTGGGATGCTGGCGGGCGTAAACGGCATACAGTTCCTCAAAATACAAATCACCACTGGAGGCTCTCTTTACCCAACCGGGAAACGGGTTGGGGGTCTCATACCAATAGATGTCCGATACCTTTTCTCCGCTAATACGAGAATAGCTAAAACAGGCGTCCACAGTTCTAAAGCAATCCACAAACACCGCACATCACAGCTCTCAAACGAACATGAGCAGGACGGTACCTGTAGCTTGGCCTCCTCCTCAGCTTTGGCTGCAACGTGGCACAGCTCGCGTTCATCAACAGGTTCCCAGGGGTTCATGATGATGTCAACAATGTGTAAAAGCACACGCGCAACACTGGTAGTGGTGCATCCAGGTTGTCCCTGTGATTGTGTAGTGATCATATTTTTATTATGCTTAGGCAAATATTAACCTATTACAGAACCACCATGGCAAGATTCTGGTATTAGGTTTCACTAGTGTATTGACGGCCCCCATACGTCTGCCGCACCACCCACGTTGGCACCTACCAGCTTAAGCCCGTTCCAATGTGTTCCAAATTGCTTCGAGGTCCACACTTGTACCGGTAACCACACAAACATACCCGCAAAGGAGTTGACGTGAAACAGTAACAAACCCTTTACATCCTTTGTACAAACGGCAAGGCGTGTTACCGTACCCCTGAGCGGGTGGTGCACTCAATGTTTACGAGGTATCTCAACATAGTTGTATATGCGGTGGGTTTAACCCAACTTTACGTCCTCCATAGGCACGTACGTAGTACTTGAGTGTACTGTTGGACCTGGTGTTGTCTCCGTCCAACGTAGTGCGTGTATTTCCAAGACATGCTGGACGGGGTGTTGCACGATTGCGGTACTGCGTCCGATGTAAAAAAAATGAACACAATACCTCTAATCGTACAATCACCCGTTATCCAAGGTCAACGATGTATATTAGTAGGTATTGCCCTCCAAAAACAAGTGCTAAGCTGATGATTCCTATGCTCGCGCAACTACAAAGCACGTACGTATTGTTCGAGTGTACTGTTGGACCTGGTGTTATGTAATACTTACATTCTCGTGTTGTCTCAGTTCAACGTAGTTCGTGTATCTCCAAAACATGCTGGACGGGGTGTTACACGATTGCAGTAGAGCGTCCGATTTAGAAAACTGAAGACAATACCTGTAATCGTACAATCACCGGTTACCCAAGGTCAGCGTTGTATATCAGTAAGCATTGCCCTCCAAAACAAGTGCTATGTGGTACGTAATGTACAAAATAATGTGTTCAGCTGATACGTCCGATTATTCACTAGGCAAGCACATCGTACATTGTAGCACTTATGTTGTAGAATAGTTTAGTTGAAATAAAATCGTTTTACTCTATGTGTAGTGGGTTTATTGTCAAGCACAGCCAGTCCCAATGGGTTGTAAACATTTATTAGTACTACGGTTACAGGTGTACTATTAACACCTTATGTCACACCGTATTCGGTTGGTAAGAACAACGCCAAAATAAAGATTTGTAATCTTTAAAAATTGTTACAATCACAAATCGCAACATTATACACAGTACGTATTACACATGGCAAATTAATGGATAGCCCGTGACTACCATGTTCATAAGGGCATGGTACCCTTGTAAAGTAATAATGTACTACCATGCACATAAACAACGTACACCGTGGAACTCTGCTGCTCAAGCACTAGCGAGATCGTCAATTATGGTCTCATCAACATACGGGTATGACCCTGTGCAATGATCTAGGTATACTGGTCGGTAATTGCTGAAGGTTCGTTCCCCTGCGCGGGCACTACAGGGTTCCTCGGTAATCTGCAGGACAACGTTTAATACAGAACGCCTGGAAATAGTATTATTCGTCTAATAGGTAAAAACTGTAGACATATGTACACACGCGATCTACTGGAGGGTATTACGTACCATCGATCCAGGACATGTATAGGTCCACAATAGTGATGTTGTAACAATCACCACACAGTCCGTCCACTACCCATATTAGCATGGTTAAAAAAAATTTACTACAGCGCTCCCTGAAATATGAGTTTCATACACGTGACATACTATTATTCCTCTAAGAGGTCAACCACTTTAAATACATGTTGTTCACACGTGATACACTGGGGTGGTGGTATTGGATTGCATGTACGTTGCATTGGTCAAGGACATGTATAGGTCCACAACACCGATGTTGTGACAATCTCATCATACATTACACCCTGCTTACGGTACATTAATCATGGCTGTCTATAGTGTCCTGGTCACAGCACCACTCATACACACAGCTGACACGTTAGTAAACGACGCATGCATGTCCTTTGCAAGAAACAAGTCCATGAGGTCCTCCATTCGAGTCTTGATCACATGCTGAACACCCAACTTAAAACCATCCAGCCACTCATCACCACTTATCGAATGGGATTCCGTATACACGTTATACAGCTTGGCTATAGTATCTGCGTCCTGTAACGTGTCCATAACCCTCTCGGAAAACAGTATAAAATTTCCTCCGTTGTCGAATCTGGATACAAGTATCCACCGCGGAAACCCATACACACATGATCACGCTGGCTAGGACGTCCCGCATAACAGCCTCCACACAAGAAGACTTTCATAACCGACCACTGGGCAATGGCGCTAAATATACATGGATCATCCTCCCACTGAGCAGAACACTTGCACGGTGCGTAAGACTTGTCCACAGTCACGTTCGGACTAACAACGCTCGGAATAGCTTTGTCCATGTTTGAGGTGGCCATAGCAACTGATAATCACACAGCTCCACCAACACACTGTAACCACAGAGCAGCACATGCGCAAACACATCCGGCCACCCTAGCGGCACCGCCTTTAAACATGTCAACCTGACAGCTGCTGTCAAAAGTGATAAAATAGGCCCATTAAATCGTCATGCATGGGCGATTATAATTTCCGCCTGAATAGACCCCATTAGGATCATTGTCAAAAACAGTTCCGATCTAGCCCCCACCCTCCCCTTCGTACGCGTAGGAATGTGAAACATACTGGTTGTAGGTCATTATCTACTAAGTGCACCTCATGGCTTGTTGTTATTTGGTAATATTTCTGATTAAACTCGTAGATTATACTATATTCCTCTCCGCCGGAAGCCATATTGCAGTCGCACTTCCGGGAGGTCCGGCTCACAAGTGAGCGCGAACATCTTTGCTCACAAAGATGGCGTCGGCTCACTGTGAGCCGGAAGTGAGAAGTGGCATTCAAAGGACAAATTCAGTGAGCCTTCACCGCTCTGAATGCCACCAATGACCCAACAAATGTTTGTGTGTGTGTGTGTGATACACATTAGTCATTTTTTTAAAATTGCGTATTAATTCTCCTTAGGTATGTCTATGAAGGAAATATGTACGTTTAAAACCTTTTTCAGTGTAAGAAAATAATAATTAGTTGAAGCAAAAAAGTGAACATTTGATATTTTTCATCAGTCATGGAATTTACAGAGGGAAACTTACCTCATATGCATAAGATTTTGCCGGGTTTTGTGGTAAAGAAAACATGTAATTTTTAAGGAAAAATTATTTTTGTTTGATTCAAAATATTGACCATCGGCTTCTACACATTTTGCCCATCTTTCAGGTAATTGATGCATACCATGCCAGAAAAACTGCTTGTCTTTTGCGGCAAACCATTCGTCGAGCCATTTTCCAACGTCTTCGAAATTGCTGAAGTGCTGCTCTGCGAGCGCGTGCCCCAGATGCGAAGAGGTGCTAGTCAGATGGCGCCAGGTCTGGGGAGTACGGCGGGTGCGGAAGAATGTCCCATCCAGGCGATTTCAAGGTGTTTTTCTGTGTGAGACGGAGCATTGTCGTGTAACACAATCACTTTGCCATGTCTTCGGGCCCATCCCGGTCGTCTTTCGATCAATGCGTGATTTAAATTAATCATTTGTTGGCGATAGCGTTGTGCATTAACGGTTTCGCCGGCTTCAAAAGTTCATAATACACAATACCGCTCTGGTCCCACCAGACACAAAGCATGGTCTTGCCGAAGCTATTTGGCCTTGGTGTTGAAGGACCGGTTTCGCCAGGTGAAAGCCACGATTTTTTCCGCTTCGGGTTTTCAAAATAAATCCATTTTTCGTCACCCGTCACAATTCGATACAAAAAGGATTTTCTTTCGTGGCGTTGAAGCAGCATTTCACAAGTGACTTTGCGATTTTCCATTTGACGTTCATTCAAATCGTGTGGGACCCATTTATCCAGTTTATTGATCTTCCCCATTGCTCGTAAACGTCTGCTGATTGTTTCTTGTGACACATTTAATGCTTTTGCCAATTGCTGTTGAGTTTGAGTTGGGTCATCCTCCAATAACACCTGCAATTGCTCGTTTTCGCACTTTTGTGGTCTACCAGAGCGCGCACTGTCTTTCACATTGAAATCACCACTTTTAAATTGTCGAAACCATGTCTCACATGTTCTAATCGATGGAGCGTGTTCACCATATGTTTCTACCAGCACACGATGA
>JAGDQP010073545.1:0-10374 GCA_022664845.1 Lepisma saccharinum | reverse complement strand
CGAAATAAGCGGGAGTGCGCTACCTAAAAATGTTTTAACTATCTTGGACTAAACCCCCCGACTGAGAGCGGCAACTCATGTATATCATTCTCTTCTCGAAGTTTCAAGGTTGCTCTGCGCGCATGCGCTCCACACTTCACGTATACTACTGACAGGGTTGCCAGACGCGTTATTTTTTAGCCAAGTACCGTAAGATATCTTGATAAAGGTTGATGTAGACTGGGTTTTGTTCCACTGTGAAAGGCACAGCTGTATTTTTGAATGTTGTTTTGCGAAATACCCAATTCTTTTGTACTAATCTCATAAAAAATAATTTGAGTGAAGGTTAATTATTCAGTTTATTAGGATATTTGCAATTCATGTCTTTTGATGATAGCTAGAGTTCGCAGACTTATTTCCAGATATCCTTTTCAAGGCTTGCCCTTCCTTCATGTGTGAAAAATTAACAAATATTCGTTTTAAAGAACAGTGAAGGAACTTGAAAACTAAACCGTTTTGTTAATGACTACGACACCTCAAAGAATAAAATAATACAATGTGATTTTATTGCGTCCATTTATCATGCGTACATGACATCGGACTAGTCAGTTTTCAAAGTTCTAAAACTCAAGGTTGTACATTTATTGGAACCTATATTGGTTTCATATAAAATTACGTCAAATATTATTAATACATGAATTTGCATTTGTTACATGGTAGACAGTATCGCAGTTGTAATGCAGATGATAATGGGTGTTCTGCCTTAAGGCATGTCGGTGACCCGAAAATCCGTGGACAAGATGAACTGATGGTGTTTGTCATTACCTTTCATTGGATAAAGATGACGCGAACTTGCAGTTTACTAAATATTTTTTTCCTAACATGCATTAAATATAGAAGTTTATACATTTCAATGAATTAGAAACACTGTTCATGTACATTTTTTTAAGTTTTCTGAATTTTACTCTTTCGTTTTCAGTTTTTATGATATTTGGCAACATGTTATATAAGTATTTCGTAGTTTACGTTATTCATTTTTTTTTATATCTATTGGTTCTGTGTACACGTCTGTGAAAATTGTTTTTTTAGTTCTTGTGACAGTTGTATGGATTTCAGAGTTTATTACATTGTTCTTGTTTCGATTGTTTGTATGAAGTAGGTTTCATCTAATAATAATAATAATAATAAATCACAGCCATATTCAATCCACTAGTGGATGAGGCCTCTCCCCGACGGGAGGAGTTGGTCTACTGCTCCCACGCTGACCAGACGGGTTGGGAGAGGAGAGCCGAAGCTCTCACTGTGATCGCCACTGTCTTTTATTCACAGCAGCTCCCCAATTGTCCTCACGATGCTGGGTCAACACCGAAATTTTTGAGCCCCCACCGGGAATCGAACCCCGGACCGCTCGCACTGAAGTCGAGCGCGCTACCGACTAGGCTACGCAGGAGCTCTCATCTAATATACACGTAAAAATGGCAGAATTGTTCAGCTGTTTGAATAATTCTCTGCGAGACATATTTTGTTTGTTTACCGGAAGCGTTCTTCTTCTTTAACTTAAATATGTAGAATAATTTCCCCCATGTAGAGCTAGCGCAGATTGCCGATCTAATATCTTTGTAATTTCCTTCGTTACGTAACTTAGTGAACTTGATGTATTTAACAAGATTTCTATATTTGTATTCCAATTTAAATTATCACGTGTATCTAAATCAGTTTTTTTTTTTTTTTTGGTTTCACGTTTTTCTAGTTTGCCTGAAGGTTAGGTTCAAGTCGTTCTTATTGATATTCATGATTAACCCCTTGGAACTTAACCACTTCGTTAGTTGCTCTAAGGTTAACCTACTATTCCTCTTCATCGTCATTTCACTGCATAAGAATATTGAATGTTCGGAATATTTTATAATTATTTTTGTTTCTTCGCAATTACGCTGGACATTATGAAAAAAAGACATTTTTAATATGCACAGAGGGCAAGTGTATATATAAAAAAAAACTCATCTTATAATTCTAAAGAGGGCAAAATTATAAAGTGAGCTCTATTTTTATGTTGGATATTGTTTTCTAAATTTTTAGCCATACTTCTAAAAATATTGAATATATCTGTTACTGTGAATATCCTGATATTTATGTTGTTTATAGGTTTATTTCGTGTATTTATCTAATTTTTTGGCAATATTTTAGATAGTTTTTATTGATTTATTTTTAAGTTTTAAAATATTTGTGCCATAATAATTTGTTTTAGCTTTCTGAATGAGATTTTCTTAATTTTTTTAATGATAAAGTTCAATTTCGTAGACTTTTGTTAATTTTTAGTTTATATAATTTGCTATTAACTATTTGGTATTTGTTGATACCCAGGACCCAGTTAGGTTTCGTTTTTAAATTAACAAATTATTTTCTCTTCGGGAAAGCCAATTCAAAGGTATGGTAGATTTATTCAGGAAGGTCTCGTAAATTGTACTTAGATAATAAATGCCCTCTTATGATTTATTATTTATAAAATAGTGCTTTCTTTATTATCAAGTCGTGTGATTTTTTTTCTTTTTCAAGATATTCGTGTTTTGACGCATTTGAACGTGGCGCATGAATATCTGTTAAGAGTACGGCTTGTGCATTGTGTTCTGAGAAACCTCTGCTTATACCCCTGACCCAAATCCTCTGAGAAACCTTACTATTCAAAACTTAGGCGTTTAGTATTTAAAGGCTTTTGCTTAAGTTCAGAGTCAGACGTTTCAGTTATTCATATTGCTTCTTTGAAGTCATCAAGGTATTTAGATCTGAGTTAAAATTTTCTTTTAAAACTCTACATTTAAATCGTCTATTGTAATTGGTGTGAATTTAGTGTAAATGTAGTGATATAGTGTTGTTTCTAGAATTGGAATAAATGTGTTTAAATCGCTCTATATACAGTATAACGATGTTTAGTTTAGAAATTTCTACTACCCAACTCCGTTAAGCAAAGTATGTCTTATGGGATTAAGTTCATCTCTAAACTGCGTATCCAGAATGATCTTTATGGGCACTGAGAATCCTTGTACGTTCTGATGGAAGAGGCAATACATTTTTTAATTGGAACTTCATGTTTGCGCTAGTTGAAATATTTTATATTCTTGTAATTTCGATTTTGGAATATCATTTTCAGAAAATAATTTTAGTTTTGGGAAAATAAATATAGGGAATTTCGTGGACCTTATTCAGTACCTTTGAGCACTTGCATCTTTTGACTCGTTCTGTCTACGATTCATTTTCATATGCTTTACTTTTTCTCATTCACGCATCTACCTTTTTACATTTTGAGTTGTTCAGAAAGCATTTACTTACTCAATTTACATGTATGCTGGAATTTCTTTCAGGGTTACAATACACCTTTAGTAGTATTTGATATATAATAAATCACAGCCATATTCAATCCACTAGGGATGAGGCCTCTCCCCGAAGGGAGGAGTTGGTCTACTGCTCCTACGCTGACCAGACGGGTTGGGAGAGGAGAGCCGAAGCTCTTACTGTAATCGGCACTGTCTTTGCAGCAGCTCCCCAACTGTCCTCACGATGCTGGGTCAACACCGAAATTTTTGAGCCCCCCACCGGGAATCGAACCCGGGACCACTCGCACTGAAGCTATATATATATTATTCATAGTATGTTCATTGGTTCGCTATTAAGTATCTTCAACAATTTCCTAATAACACACTTTTTATCTGCCGAATTCAAGTGGTGACCATATATTGACCTTGGCATCTAACTTGTTTTCATTTGTTTCCCTTACTAACAGTGTTGATAAATGAAGAAGAAAGGCATGTCATGTGTGGAAGATTCGTAACCATGATATTAATGCGGGCTAGAGAAATGACGGCTACCATGATTGCGCTAGTTGCTTCCTTCGCTTATTTTTTTGCCACCTCATAGTGCCCCTGGTGGCGGAATGGTAACTGAATGTAATCAAGGGTTCCTGGGTTCGATTTCCGATGTGGACATACGTGGTTCGGAGTCTACGTTATACTGTAGGTTCCTTCCTTAGGACACCATCATTGCTTTGCCCAGAAACCTTCTGATCATAGACCTGCCTCCGGGCATTTGATCCTCCGATAATAATTGTCCAGTCGTGTTCAGGTTCTTGTTTCATTTCTTACAGCATCTGGTCTTACAGACCATGTTACTGAAGAGTTTTCCATTTGTTATTTTATTTTCCCAGTAAGTACTCTTTTCATGACTGTCTGCAAACATATGGATTGGAATAATCTTTTTCTCGTGTTTGCGTGTGAGTCTTTAGGTTTCTACTATTGTTTTCCGTGACATAGAATGGCCCAGAACTATGTTTATTTGTATACATCTTGAATATGACTTGGCATATTTTTGAATTTTACGTGCAGTTAATCGTGACTACTTATTGGAAACCTGTTTTAACTACTTCACTGGACGTACTATGTTATTTCCTTGTACATGTTTTGTAATGTTCATTTGTCACGGAACAAAATGTATTAATATTTCATAGTCTTTTTCATAACCATCTGCCTCTTGTCCTTTCTTATTGTTTCTTGCCTTCCGTGGAACTTTATCTGGTAACGCTAGGACTGGCAAAGCTGTTTGTTTTCGAAAATTCGTAACCGTAAAACTGATATTACGGGTTTTTGGCTCCAGGTAATATAGCAGAAAAATCACATGTAAATTGAAATTTCAAGTGTGTACACGAAAAAATAAAATTTAAAGAAAAAGAAGAGACAGTAAAGTTTGAACAAGAATCGAAGTGTGATGATGAACCGAAAACGAGGTTTGAATCCCATTTTCAGATTTGTCCATATTATAGCTGACCTTGTACATTCCTGGTTTCGTTTCCTGTGGTATACAGTCCTCTAGTACTTTGGGATGATCCCGCATCTGCATTGCCAGTTTGTGAATCGTTGTTCGCACTTTCAGTGATGTATTGTCTGTCAACAGAATAGTAGATGCTGTTGGTTGTTTTCTTTTGCTGTAAGTTTAATAATTCTCTGTTCATTTCTCATGGTTCGTCCCCGTTGGTAATTTGTTCTTCGGAGAACGTATCTCTTAATCCCCAAGGCGATAGCGAGTGGCCGCAGCTCAATTGCTAGAGCGTTGACGTCGAATTCGGAAGGTCCTGAGTTCAAATCCAGCGGACTGAGCCTTCCTCAGGGTTTTTCCCAAGTCACCAGGCTAATGTCGGGATGGCACCTTCAAAACTGTGGCCTACCTGAGTTCCTTTCCACATTCTCTTCCCTGCCGCTATCCCGGCTGAGTCAAAGATGCCTAAAGGTCATTTAATTAAATTCAATGTACAAGATAACGCGCAATTTGTTGTACAGAATTTTAGGGTTAGATGATTTAAAAATTATTAACTTCTGCAATATAATGCAGGATCGCTGTCAATTCCTTCCAGCGGTAGTCACCCGCGGAGGTCGCAGAGGTCTGTCGCTTCAATTTGATCTATAAAATTTTGGGTTGTGTAATTTTTCTCCTCAGGGATCGTTCAGACGTAACCGGCCATTGCTCTGTTTCAGACACAGAGAACAAGGTGTGAATAAGTCTGTTAATGGCGAATGGTCGCTAAAATTTTAGGGATTTAGGATCTTTTTTAAAAAGAAAGCAGTTTCGGTTGAGATTCAATATTTTGAATTGCACCATTCAGTTTCTCTGCTTGACTACGCCGTGGAATTGTTCAACGTAAATAGTATCATGTTAGAGCTTAGTTTCACACAGACAATGAATCGACATCGACCGTACGTTACATTACAAGAGTTAGTCATCTTAATATCCTGTGTTAGTTCTAAAATTTTGTAGAATAAATTTAGCATATATCCATGTTCTGTGTATAAGCGTTCTGAAAACTCCGGTTATCGACTGTGGTTATGCGCTAAACTTACATATAGATAGGAACTTTATATGTGTTGAGTTAAGACGTTCATTTTGCTACAACATGCATTTTCTGTGCGATAAATGATATTCGAAATAAATACAAGGCGACTCTTGTAATTGTAGCCAGTCGTTTCGAATTTCCACTCTGAAAGGCTGTTTTGTACGTAAGGAAATTATGTTAAGTTTATGACTAACGCATCTCCGTATTGCATACCGTATTTACTATATGTGTTTTCACTGGAAATATGTGAATAGTTATCTCGAAAACCTGGAACAGCCAGGGAATTCGTTTGGGCCAAATCATTGTACCCTGTAATACATTGCTGCCCGCTATCAGGTCTTCGTGGCCGGCTTGTAATAATTTGATATACCCCATCTATCTGTTCGTTGAAGTTTTCATCGTAACTAAAATATGTGTCTGTGTGAAGCAATTTGATCAGTTTGCAATTCGAATGTTGCCCCAATAGTTGCATTGACTATTTCAACGTGATCTAGTTTTCTTCAATAATAATAATATATATACTCACAACAGTGTTGTAAACCCTTATAGTTGTAAACTTGAACTATGTTTCTTTTGTGTGCTTGTTTAGTTTTCCATGTTGTTTGGTTATAGTAAATGTTTCTTTAATCTTTTATTTATTTATTTTCTTTTCTCCAGGGAAAGCCGATTGAAGTAATAAACTCAAGAAGCAAAGTGAACGACAGCTTTAGCATTGCAGAGTTCTTGAAGACATTAAATCAGAGGTCATCAGATTCGCTTCTTTCAACGGGAAGATCAAGTCCGGGTCTGATCCCAGGTTTAGATCTGGATTCCAGTGAAAACCTCGACCCATTGGTTCCAGGACTAGAGGATAGTTTAAGTTCGTCGTCTATACCAAAGCAGAATATTTCACCGTATGGCGCAGTAGGAAATACAAATAGTAACCAGTACAACTATCAACTACACTCTCCCCCATCTCAGATTCCTTTGCCTCCGATGCCCCCACCTCCGCCGACAACCAGCTCTTTTTCTATTGACTCTTTTGAGCAGTGGAATCCGAAATACAGTGAACCGAGCGATAGGATAATGGACAAACGTGTTCCTGAATCAGTCTTAAAGAATTTAGTTAATGTCCCGCAGGAATGGAACACAAAGTTACCTCCCAAGTTTCCTACATGGGGAGACCCTGTAGGACAAAATAATAAAGAGTTAACTCCAAGTACTCCAGAGAACTCAGCAGTGTGGGAAGCGAGTAGTTTTACGGCAAGTACCCCCGTAAAGACTAGAGGGTGGGAACTAGACAACAAGTATGGTGAAACTCCACCACAGAACAAACCAAAATTACTAGGATGGTATCCTGAACCGGATCCGTTATGTAATAAGAATTCCGATAGCAATTCAGTTGGTGTTTCAGAAACTCCAGAATCGCCTCCTATACATGAAAAGGAAGGTTTTAGCGATCCTGTAGAATACGATGAGACCGATGAAATCATGTTAATTGGTGGTGATGTCGATCATCGGCCAAATATGCGGCATCCGGTAGACGTTGACCATCGTACATTGGTTCCTCTTCCACCTGCGCCAGTTCCACCACCTCCTCCAACGCCACCTACGCCGACACAGAATATCAGGCCGATCAGTACAATACATCATGAAGTGAAGAAGGATGTGGACCATCGTAATCTGATAAGTTTGACGGGATCTCCTAGTCCTCACGACAGACTAAAAGCTATTCCTCCACCGCCTCCGGCACCACCAGCGTGGCTTGCAAAGTTTCCTGAGATGGGAGATCAGGACTATAGAATGTTACCAACTTCAAAAGCTCCACCGAAACCGCCAGAACCGAGTGGTGATCTGTTGAGGGGCGGGGATCGTGACTATAGGCTTTCCATTCCTCTGCCTCCAACGCCTCATCCACCACCTTTGCCTCCTGAAGCACCACCACCTCCTAATGAGCCCGGAGATAATATCGAAAGTGTTGACATGGAAATGAGCGACGAAGATGAGGAGATTGGGGCTACTGTGAATACCGCCAATATCATTGAAGTGGTTACAAATAATGAACCGCCGCCACTACCAGTTCCACCAGTCACACCTCCAAGGACCGAAAGCGAAGAGAAGAAAGAATCGCCACAAAGTCAACCTGTAAAATTCGGCATTTCGTTTGGTTTGAAATCACCTCATTTCAATAATAGACCACCACTGAAACAGTCTCCATTGTTCGAACCTCCACAACCAGTTCCTCGACCAAGACTGTCACAACCACCAATGTTATTCGAGTCCCACTTCCAGAAGATTCCTACCATTGGAGCAGGTCTGGGATTTCAACAACCGAGTCCTCGTCCACCTGGACCTCCACCTGGTCCTCCGCCAATAGGAGCACGCAGATACCCGTTACACGGTTTACATAACTTGAGACCACTTTTACCAGTGGAGACTCCTTCTCCGGTACCCCCTCCACCTCTGCCGCCGTGCTTCAACGTAGCGAATTCTGTAGAGAAAGCCTCAGAAGAAAAACAGGATGAAACTGAAATTGAAAGTAACAAGATACAAGAAACAAATAATTCACAGGAAATCTGCGAAGAAGTGGAAACACTGGAAGAAACTGCAAGTGATAATAAGCGCGATAGCATTGAAATATTACTTGACAATATGCACAATGATAGTAACGAAAATGAAAGTAAATTAGGATACAACACCAAGACTGAAAGTACTCCTGAAAACACCGCACCAAATCAGAACGAGGTAGCGGACAAGCCATCTAAGAATGATGAGTCAATAATTAAAAAATTATTAGATCTAGAAGATAGCTCGGATAGCGTAAGTCTAAAAGGTTCTGACCCCCAGAATGATACTCTTGAAACTATCGATATACCTGAAGAAGCAGATGAAAATGAAATTGCGTATGATATTACCCAAAGCCCTGAAGGGGATAGGTATATGCCTGAATCAGTGTCGCCTGCTGCCGTTCAGTTTCCAGATGCAAAGCAAGACTTTGATGATCGAACTATGATTGGAGTGAACGCGATTGATTCTACAAAGGGTAACAGTCCAAAGGATAATTCTTCCCAGAAAGTGACTTCGGATACATCGCACGAGGATGTCCTGCATTTTGATATTCCGGACGATTTGTTTGAGGATCATGATGATGATCAAGAAATGGTGTCAGAAGAAGGCGAGATCATAGATCATTCGGAAGAAGCGGAAGTCCGTGAAAATGATGAAGAAATATCGAAGTACCGTAATCCTAGTCCTCCTCCGTTGCTACAAGAACTGTCCTCCGAAAAATGGGCTCCTTTAGCCAATTCAACACATCAAGACTCTTCGATAGTTAATTCGATAGTCGACGATAGAACAGGAGAGTTAAAAGACAGTGAGGAAAATTGTAGTGTAGAGGGTGGTAGTGAACCGTCAGAAAGTGTTAAAGATGAGGAAGAAAGTGTGAACCAAGTAACAACACCCCGTAGTATAGTTAGTTGTGTAACAATTCCTGACCAACAGGAAATCACGCGCGTAGGCAATTACGATAGAAACAATAGAAACTTTAGAGGTCGAGGGTGGAAAAATCAAAATTCTGGTCCATACCCTTCCAGGGGTAGCTACAATAACTGGGGATGGGGTCGGGGTGGTTTTAATCCTAGGCACGGTCGGGGCGGAGGTCCAATGAGACCTCAGTTCAATGACGGTGGCGGCGGATATGGGCGAGGGTCTTATAGACCTTTTAGGGGCAGAAGGGGACGTTGGTGAGTGAATTGAGTGTCACATTTTAATAACTACTCATGTGATTTTTATACATGGTTAGTGGTGTATTTTTTTTGTAGCAACGATTAAAAAAAAAAAAAAGTGTTGCATCGGCTGGTGCTAATGGGATTTTTATGAGTCGCATCCCGTGCTTATGTCCCTATTGGCATCATAACAAAAGAAAAGTACAGTGTACAAACGACTTCTGACAACGTGTTCTTATTTTTCATTTGTACCTGAGCTAAATGCCACGCCATGTTCAGCAAATATAGTTCGCTGTTGTTGACACTTTTAACAAAAAGTGTGAAAACGTAACAGTTAATATTGTTCTTGATTGACTCTGTCTCAGATAGCTGTGTTTTGATTTAGCAAGCATAATGATATGTAAGTAGTCTTTATCGTGTGGCACCGATGGGGAGAAACTATACCATTTGTAATGGCATTTGCTTTCCTTCTGAGAAAAAAAAAAGAAACACTTTTGACTTAGTGTTTAGTAGCGCCTGCTCTTGTTTGAATATTATGTTGTTCATTGTATTGACAGCTAAATACGATAAGGATAAGAAATTGTGTGATAAAAAAAAGGGTTTAACGACGAGAGATGTGATTTAATCTCTTAAAGTGATAAAGGTCCATTTCTTAGCACTTTTGTTTATTGTGTCGATCCCAAAGCACTGGTTGTATTTTTTTAAAAAAAAATAATGCATAATGATACTTGTAAGTCAAGTATCTTGCCTGTTCTTTAGCTACCTACTTTTAAACACACGAGTTTGACTTATTTGATTGTATTTGCATACGCATCAACG